>CM059217.1:8383556-8553556 GCA_030347435.1 Clarias fuscus | reverse complement strand
ACCAATATGCCATGATTATTCATTGATTCATTAAGGAACATTTAATAGCGGTCAGGGTTACGGTCAATCAGAAGTCTGTTTCGTAAATAACTGGGTATGAGCTGGGAATACACCATAGAAGAGATACCAATCACATTGGTCTTCAAAGGGCTGCAAGAACATATCCATCCATCCATCCATCCATCCATCCACTTATGTATTCATTTGCTTGTGTTTGTTCATCTATTTATTCATTCATCCATCAACTAAATTATGTACTACTTTTTCTTATTTATGCATTTTTTTTAGTTTTTTGTTTGTTTATTCATTTTGTTAATGTTCTTACTTACTTAATGTTCTTACTTACTTACTTATAATCTATCATCCATCCATCCATCCATCCATCCACATCATCCACCTCAACTAAATATTTGTTTGGTTGTCCAGCTATTTTATGTGTTTACTATGTGCATATATTATTATTATTATTATTATTATTATTATTATTATTATTATTATTATTATTATTATTATTAATAATAATAATAATAATAATATCATTATTTTTTTTATTCATTCAGTCCTCTTTTCCTTTATTTATTTGCTTGTTTGCTTGCTCATCCATTTATCCACCTCCTAATTTATGCATTTATATGTTTATTCATATATGCACCAATTCATTCAGCCGCTTTTTCCATCATCCATCCATCCATCCATCCGTGTTCATTCATTTTTTTAATCCATTTTCATCCATCCATTCGTCCAACCATTAAATTAGCTTTTATCAATGATTAAGTATGATGTATATTTATGTTTTTCTTTTATTTCACAGTTGACATATACAGTAATTGTTATTGAAACCTGAAATGACCAAGATTATACTTCAGTGTAAATACATGGCAGTTGCTGTCTGCTTGAAGTCTCTGATTCACAGACGTGACTAGGGTTGTGGTTTATCTTCCCCTTGTACTGTACATGCTCTGTACATCCTGTAATCATGTTTCCAACCAGAACAGCCTTTTCTTCAGTGTGTGTATGTGAAACACAAGCGAGTGACTGATTCGGTCAGTCGGGAATGTGACACTGCTTTAGTCTGAATGTGAAGAGGTAAGATACTTCTGCTCATTTCCCGATTAATCCCACTTCACATCGTTAATAAAGACAAGCGAGGCCGTTTCCACCGGCAGTCACACATAACCAGCGCCCGTGTTATATGATTCATGCAATATTCATGGAAATTCAGTGAATTAGAGCTGACATTGTGCACTTTAATCTCATAGGCATTGCTTCATGTTAAATCCATGGAGGAGGAAGCCAAACCAACACCAAAAAAAAAAAAAGTGTCACTGTTCAAACAGAGAGTTTTAAATACAGTGTGGGCTGAGCATTCCTGTGGGCTGTGGACAGAATAGAGGCTCCGTTTCATTAGCCAGATGGACACATGCACTTTTCAGTGTCTAACTATTTATTTAGGCCAGGGAAAAAAGCCTGTAACGGGTGTGACAGCGCAGCTTCATGCCAAAACACTGGTTTCTGTCTCTTGTTCAAATATGTGTCAGAGAAGCAAAATAACTGGAGTGCAGACTGCAGTTGCTGTGAGCTTTAAAAAAAAAAAAAAACAAAAACATCCCAGATCTTCGGATGTGTTGATGAGAGTGTTACGAGCACTGAATACACGTAGAGTTCATTCACACACCCTGACAGACACACACAGCCGCGTGCACAGCGTCATCGCGTCTAGCAGAGCAGATAGCACCTCCGTAACAACTGCAGTGAAGTGATAATGTAGTCACGGTTCATTAGGGGAGCCACGCTTAGCACTGCGGGTAAAGCTACACTCTTTCACACCATCAACTCGATGTGTGTCCGTGTGTGCGCGAGCGCGAGTGTGTGTGTGTGTGTGTGTGTACGAACCTAATTGGCTGATCTAATTTGCAACCTACAGCTCTGAAAAACATTTCGGTCTAGTAGTCTCATCAGCTCAGATGATTCTCGGGTTTCTTAGAGCGTGCTACTGTACGCGCTCTAGCCTTAGCTAAAGTTGACTAGCAATTTTATGTTTTTTATAAAAATATAGTTACAGACGCTAAAGCAAGTGACAGACATGGTGGAGGAATAAAGAATGAGTTCGTATGAAGAATATACACCCGGACCAATATACAAACTGTGGACACTTTATTAGGTACAACAACAACAACAACAACAACAACAACATATTAGCTGGCTACTGTAGCTTAGACAAGACAGATGACAACATAAATTAACTGGGAGGAGAAACATGAACATTCAGTAAACATTAAAAATAGTTGGTGCAAATTAGCATCTGATGAATATTATGCAAGGTTGGTGTGCACAATGGTTTGATAATGTTGATCAGTGTGTCTGCGCGTGCTGATATGGTACAAAGCATATACCATATCGGCCATATCACATGGCCGCATGTACGTAGACGTGGTCAGGATGATCTCCTGAAGTTCAAACCTGAGCATCAGAATGTATCAGAAAGGTGATTTACGTGACCTTAAATAAGGCATGGTTGAGTATTTCTCAAAGTGCTGATCTAGTGGGATTTTCTTGTCCAAGGGTTTATTTCTGAAAAAGAGAAAACATCCAGTGGGTGTGAGTTCTCTGGGTGAAAATGCCTTGTTGATGTCAGAGGACAATGGCCAGACTGGGTCTTATAATCCTAATAGTAGGCAACAGTAACTCTTATTAACATCTCGTTCGCATGCCAAAGAGCGCTCTGAAAGCACAACACACCAAACCTTGAAATAGATATTCTCCAGCAGCAGACGACCACACCGGGTGCCACTCCTGTCAGCTAAGAACAGGAAACCAAGGCTATAATTCGCATGGGGCTCACCGACATTGGACAACAGAGGATGTTGTCTGGTCCGATGAGTCTTGGTTTCCACTGCAACAGTCGGGTCAGAATTTGGTGTAAACAACATGAAAAACATGAATCTGTCCGTCCTTGTATCAAGGCTGATTGTGGTGTAATGGTGTGGATAGATTAGTACCAATAAGGGATCGTTTCAATGCCACGTATTACCTGGGTATTGTTGCTGACCGTGCTAATCCCTTTATGACCACCAGCTAGAGTTGATTCCAGCAGTTCAATGTACTCAAATGGACCGGATTTCAATCCAATCGAGCACATTTAAGATTGTGATGGAACGTGATATTTACATCGTGGATGTGCAGCTGAGCAATATGTGGACAATATGGACCAAAATCTCTTAGCTATGTTTCCAGCACGTTGTCGGAATCTATGCCGTGAGGAGTTACGGCAGCTCTGAAGGCAAAAATACCTTATGTAGTGGCTGGTGTGTGTATTTTAGAATGCTTTTATTCAAACCTAAAAATATAGATGGCCTTTAAATGGCCTGCATGAACAATTGGACTTTACGGGTGGAAGTGGTTTAAATTAAGCTTGACTTTCTTCATACTTTGGCAAATAGCAAAGAAGGGTTTAAAAACAGGCATGTGCGCATGCTTAGGTGAGACCGTTTATAAACTTGAATGATGTAGCTGAGTAACTTGATGACCTTTCAGAGCCAGAGTTCACACACATATTTTGACCGTTTGAGTTTTTCCGACTGGAGTGTCCATCCACTCCATGTTAAAACCTGAATGCAGATATGAACAACAGATACTTATAGAACTAATAACATACATAAGATCTCTGTGGTACAACCAGGTCAAGATATAAAACCCTGTTAAAGGGGAGGCGCTGACAACTTTGTAAAGAATAATAATCATAATAAAAGACAAAAGACAAGAGTCGAGTGCGCTCATTTACGTGCTTAGTGGAGAGGTAGGTCTTTTGTCTCCATCTCAAGACAGCTGGTGACTCTGTGAATTCCTTGTAATCAAGCTCGAAGAGGGAATCACTGCGTTTCAGGAGACGAAGAACAAGCCATTCAAACGCTGTGCCTCGAGCAGTAATTGATACCCAGAACGTGGAATTTAATGTGACTTAGTCTTGTGGCCACAAAAACGCAAGAACACAAGAATGGAGAGAAGAGAACAGATAATCATTATTCCAATCAAATTTTGGTTAAATTCTATCGCAAACTATGTGAGAATGCGTGTTTTCTATGTCAGATTATACAGTGAAGATCCTCTAATAGTAGACCATCATTGAGTAATTTGTGAGATCTACTTATGGTATGGAGCAAGGTGATCCAGACCTTTGTGGAAAACAAGCTTCTTCAAAGTGGGCTTAAACTAATAGGAAATATATATATAGATTTATATTTTTATTGATTTTAAAAAATCTCCATTAGCATGTTTTTTTTAAATATTTGAAACCACATGGGTTTACCATCATTCAATGCCATCCTCCGGTAGGTGGATCTGAGATTCTAGTACTACTATTATGATTATGATTGATTATGATTTATTATTATTATTATTATTATTATTATTATTATTATTATTATTATTATTATTGATTATGATTTATTATTATTATTATTATTATTATTATTAATAATAATAATAATAATAATAATAACAATAATAACAGAAATGTTACTAATAATACTAATAATACTAATACGAATAAAAAAATAATAGAAATAATAATAATAATAATAATAATAATAATAATAATAATAACAGAAATAATACTAATAATAGAAATAATAGAAATAATACTAATAATACTAATATGAATATAAATATAATAATAATATTAATAATAATAATAATAACCTGACCCTGTTTGAACTTTTTCTTTGCTCTTCTGTACAGATTACAGGAAGTTTGGTGTTTCTTTTCTTGTTATACAATGAGACAATAAAAAACAGTCTGCAATATACAGTAAAATTCATATAAATAATTTTTTTTTGTTTACAAAACATTCTATTAAAGACATGCTAACAAAGCAGCATGCAAGAAAGTGGCACAGGTTTTTCATAATCTATAAATTTGACTAACCTTTAGATGACCTCTAGATTGGCTGCCCTAGTGTGCAGAATGCAGTGGCCTGTGTCCAGAGCGGGAAAAGAAAGAAAGAACTTCTTATCCTAGGCATGTTTAAACCTGAATAGTTGCCTCCATTGACTAAAGCCATTTATGTTTATGTAATTCTTAATGGTGTAAACAGTTTAGCTCTGGCATGCAAACATGGAATCCTAAAGCCAGGCATGTAAGGGAGATCCGAACTCAGGAAAAGTTCTTTAGAGAACATTGGAAAAAAAAAGGGAAAAAAAAGAAAAAAAGAAAGAAAAAAAAATTATTATAATTATTATTATTACATGGGAATTTCAGGTCAAACTTGGACTTGTGATTATATTTCTCGTGAATGAAGGCATAAAACTGACTGATGTTCAAGCACAGGACATTCATGGGACTCTTAGCCGCAGTAAAACATGGTTTAAACATAGCGTTTTAAAGACGGCCGCTGGTCCGTAAACGATGACGCCTGCCGAGATGGCTTGGAGCCCACTGCAGTCGTTCCCGTGAACATTCAATCCTTTTAAATTGACAGAGAATTTTCTACCAACTTGAGGAAGAGATGAATCTCTGTGTGTATGTGAACTGTACACACAATCATTCACTAATACCAATTTTACATTACAGGAACTGGGAGGTACAATCCTGACCTCGATTCAAGCCCTTTCCACATGCTCGGGCAATTAAAGGAGTTCCTGGGAGGCCGGCGTTTCTGACATGAAACAGGCAGTCTGATTATTGCTCATGCATACTGAGAAAACTTTCTACCTTGATGGTGTCCAAGCACTCGTGAAACAGTGGGATACGTGCTTTAGTGTAGCAGGGGTTTATATAGGGAAATAAATAGAATTTTTACTCTCATAATTGATATTCTGAGCAATCAAAAGTCCCGGTTTGACTTGAACTCCATTTCTATATTATACTTTACTGTAGGTTACTTGCTTAACATGATCTAAAATTCATTTTTATAATTAGTAAAAACGTTTAATACAGTATGTTTTCAACATTTCATTTATTTGTTTGTTTATTTATTTATTATTGTGATTTGATTAGATGTATTTATTATTGTGATTTGAGCATGAAGAGTTGTTCTGCAGCAATGAGAGATAATTGTCAAAGATAACTTGATGACATTTGTTACATTAATTCAGTTTATTCGTATAATATGTGAATAGTAATGAATAAATCAAACGTAATGAATTGTTAATCAGTGTGCATCATTGCTTTTGTTTTTTTTCTCTTCTTCAGTCTATAGACAGAAATTCTGACTGGACCGACAGGAAACTGCAGGACAAGCTGACCTTCAAAAAATCTTACTCTTGCTTCTTTTGGCTTTGCACAAACACACATGGCTGTATGTGAACAGCCATTCCACAAGTGCCAGCGGTCACACACCACACACACACACACACACACACACACACACACACACACACACACACACACACACACACACACACACTGCCTTGTCTTTCTGAAATCCCTTGCTGAACGTCAAGATTAAGCTTTTATAAGGCTGTGAAATTCATCGTCATTATGTGCTCGGTGGGACATGTCTCATCTCTGAGCTTCCAGCAAAAAAAAAAAAAAAAAAAAGTTAAAGAAAGGTAATTAAAGAGAGAAGAACTAGCAGATGACCATGTGGGTCAACCTCGCTGTTTATGCAAACAGATGTGAGAGAAACACTCTCCATATCATACGGGTCTCACTGCATGACCGCAGCACCCATGCTTCTCCGTCCAGGCTGGGAAGAATGTCAGGAATCCACTCCGGCACACACCACGATAACCCTCTGCACTGGTTACGTCTGAGGAAAAACCGGAGGAAAACAGTCATCAGGGTGGAGGGTGATGTAGAGGTCATGGGTGACAGCATGGGCATGATAGAGTGAGTCTATTATACATCATAATGATATTAAGCTTGTGAAAATATCACACTCTATCTGAAAGTAACATTTTAAATTTGACCAGCCTAAGGGACCAGCCATTTTCATGATCATAAGACAAGGCATAAAATTGCGATATTAGATTTTAGGAGCTGTGAAAAAAGGAGTGGAACAGTAGTAAAAAAAAAAAAAGGGGGGGGGGGGGGTGTAGGGTTAGAATAAAAACTTTTTATTCCATTTTGCACATGCATATACAAATCAAGCAAATGGACAATACAGTACTTCCTGTCTCTTCACCAATAACCATGACTTCTGGAAGTACACATTTAATTATCTGCAAGTGAATGAAATATCTTTTCCAAAGGGAGCACACGTCATGAGAAAATGTCATGTTATATCCAGAACATCCCAAAACAGCTGAAAGACAAATCAAGATGCTGTATGACATTTAAGCATAGCTTCAGAAAGCCATTTTTTCCCCCGTCATCCTCTGTGAAATGTCTGGTTACAACATCTCACATTTTACTTTCCATGGTTTGCTTTGTGTTTTGCCTCGGATAAAGGCACATTGATATTTCTGCCATGATATTTCCATTGTACAAGTCATAGAATGCGGATCTGTATACCAAAGAACAGCATGTGAGAACAATAATGAAATAATATACTGTATCAGAGGATTTATTCCCTGATATATATTTATGGGTATTTGAGTTGTATTAAAAAAAAAAAAAAGTATAGAAGTTTTATCATAGAGTATGTAAGCGGCCAAAAATGTCTTAAAAAGCAATGTGTTTTTATTTTATTTTATTTCATTCCCTATATTATAGTATGTGAGTTTTATACAGTATATTTGTATAGCTGAGTATGTGTGGTCATTTTATATGTAATGAGTCTCGAATGTTGTGGAAAAATATTCAACTTTAAAAAAAGATAAATCAGAGTTTATTGATTGTAAGGTTATGTAATACAATGTGAACTTTCCCATGCCTCTATGCCCATAAAACAACCCACTCAACCCCCCCCCCCCACCCCGCTTCCTGATTCCTTATATGGTAACACTTCCTATACCCCACGTCCAGGCGAATATACATACAAACAGCTGGTGTCCGCTGCAACCCCTTTTGTCTGACCGGAAAGTGCTAATGTGCTTCCTATCATCAGTCTGTCTCCGGGTTTCTGTATGACTTACATGCTAATGACTGGTTGTATTCCATTACCATTGTATTAAATATCTAATGTATATTCATTCTGTTCTGTTGGAGAATATTTCAAAGTCTGCACTGCCTGTATATCAAAGCGTCTGAGTTTTATTGTAGAGCATTGTAAATGTTCTTTATACTATACATTCTATTACATTAGAAACATTGGAAATTAATTAATCGATATATCATATATAGTGGAGATTTTTTCTTCTGCATGAATTCTACAGTAATATTTTAAAGTTAGGTTACAAACTCATGTTAACTTCTGCCTAATTAGGTCACACACTCTCTCCTCTCCTTTGCAAATAGTCTTAATAAAATGTTCTTTACTTTGTTCAGTAATGGCACATCTTCACAAATACAATAGAAATGAGTTGAACTGTGAAAGCATCCTGGGAATGTGGATAACGTCGTCCTGGGAAAGCGGACAGGAGAGAATAGCATGTTGCATCCAAGTAGATGACAAACAACAGCAAATCACGATATACTGTATATACACGATTCAAGCTTTAAATAAAAAAATATTCCTCTTTCACTCTGTGAAACACTGAAATATTTTAATGCTTCCCTTTATTAGATAATATACTGTAAATAGTATAATAGAAAAAAAAACCCTATAACTCAAGTCTTGAATAAACTTTCATTCTTTTTTTCTCTTTCATAAATTTACTATACATCTCAAATTCAACATTTACTATAAAGCATAAACCAAAGTGTAAGACACAACCACTGGTTGTCTTAGTTATGTAGCCTCTGGTTGAGACTGTGGAATTTGCTTGGGAAACAAACCTAAACTCTTTTTTCAGCTTGTTTTTCTGAGTGTTGTGACAGTTTGGAATTCTAGCCGGCTCACGTAAAACATAAACATATTATAAAATAGGCACAGGAAGCTACTGTACACCTACGTAGATGCAAACAGTCCCTACATAAAATATTTGATCAGACAATAACCTTATTTTGATTTATTACTTTGCTTGATATTTGTTCACATTTACTGTATTAAAAGCTTGTTGTCTTTGTTTTTTCAGTTTTGAAGACAATTTTGTGCTGTCCATCAGGGGGCCTGGACCCTATCCCAGGAGACCTGGGGCACATCCTGGATGGGGGTACACACACATACACACACTATGGGTAACATGGGAACACTAATTAGCCTAAGGTGCATGTCTTTGGACTGCGGGAGAAAACCCACCAAGGACAGGGAGAACATGCAAACTCTGTGCACACAGACCCGAAGCGGGAATTGAACCTGGACCCTGGAGGTGCGACGCGACAGTGGTAACCAGTAAACCACCGTGCTGCCTCATTTCTTTTTCTTATTTAAGATTTTCTATAGAAACAGCTCATTCACAGTCTTCTATGGTGGGTGCGCCACAAAATGCACACAAATAACAATAGATTAATATTATTTCTGCATATACACACGTGGACAAAATTGTTGGTACCCTTCGGTCAATGAAAGAAAAACTCACAATGGTCACAGAAATAACTTTAATCTGACAAAAGTAATAATTTAAAAAAATTCTATGAATGTTAACCAATGAAAGTCAGACATTGCTTTTCAACCATGCTTCAAATTCTGACTCTACCATTTGAACGTCTCAACAGATATCGAGACTCATCAGACCAGGCAACATTTTTCCAGTCTTCAACTGTCCAGTGTTGGTGAGCTTGTGCAAATTGTAACCTCTTTTTCCTATTTGTAGTGGAGATGAGTGGTACCCAGTGGAGTCTTCTGCTGTTGTAGCCCATCTGCCTCAAGGTTGTGCGTGTTGTGGCTTCACAAATGCTTTGCTGCATACCTCGGTTGTAACAAGTGGTTATTTCAGTCAAAGTTGCTCTTCTATCAGCTTGAATCAGTCGGCCCATTCTCCTCTGACCTCTAGCAGCAAAAAGGCATTTTCGCCCACAGGACGACCGCATACTGGATGTTTTTCCCTTTTCACACCATTCTTTGTAAACGCTAGAAATGGTTGTGCGTGAAAATCCCAGTAACTGAGCAGATTGTGAAATACTCAGACCGGCCCGTCTGGCACCAACAACCATGCCACGCTCAAAATTGCTTAAATCACCTTTCTTTCCCATTCTGACATACAGTTTGGAGTTCAGGAGATTGTCTTGACCAGGACCACACCCCTAAATGCATTGAAGCAACTGAAGCCATGTGATTGGTTTATTAGATAATTGCATTAATGAGAAATTGAACAGGTGTAACAATGAGTTTATATACATACACATTTTCTTCGTATATTCAACTATAGAGATCATTTATAGAGGTTATGCCCTCACTCCATGCTCCATCAAACCACTTTTATTTCTTTAACTGTGGGTCCTGCTGCTGACACGGCATTCAAGCATTACAGATCTTTTGCTAATATTGCTCTTTTTATTTTCCTGTAAAAAGTGCTTTACTTTGGTTCTTCTTCTTCTTCTTCTATTTCTTCTTACTTCTATTCTTCTGGGACATTGCCTCATTAGGCTCACCTGGGTTACCAACATTTGGTGCATCTGGCAATGACTTCTCTTACTTTTTCTCTTATAAGTAAATGAAGGGAAACTTTACAAGAAAGTTGCTGCATGAAGCCCAGTATGTCCATTGGTGAACCGGTGTGGTATAAAACCCTTCAAGACGGTGCTGTTATGATGGGCTTTGTGTTGTGCTATAATCACACGACCCCTTCGTGTATAATTTCCTATAACAGCGCGGGCCGTTACGTTTTATTCGTTACTTATTCAAGCTAACAGGATGAGGGGACTCATAAACGGACCAATGTACTTGATTTAAAAGAGTGTAAATAAACAAACGCATAAACATCTTCTGTGTAAAAAGAGAAGCATTAAGCTCAAGGGGACCATTTGGTGTGATTACGTTAAACAAGTATTGGCCGCTGCAAATTCTACATTAGTTAGACACATTTGCGGACTGACACACTGTGTGTAGTTAAATCAGAGCCACATTAAAAGTTTTGATTTTTAACAGGCCTGAAAGATACTCCTTGCTGAAGGATAATCAGGGACCTTGGAGACAAACCGAAAATGGCGGCCATTACTCTTCATTTGCTCCTCACTTACAGCCAACCTTCACTCTGTGTGTCTCTGTGTGTGTATGTGTGTGTGTGAGAGAGAGAGAGAAAGGGAAGGTGTGTGATAAGTTGTCTATTGGCAATGTGGAATACATCAGCTTTCAGTGTGCGATATTTTCACAGAATGTACGTGGGTGAGAGACAGATAGAGTACGATTTGTGTGAGGAGAGCTGGAGCGATGTTTGGGTCAAATTACATTACTGAATATCTTATATCTATAGAAATCATTTGACTCAAGAGGAAACAAACTGCTCTATCCTATTGCTCAGACACTGTACACTGCGCTACTCAGACATAGAATTAAAAGACCATTCTACAGAAGGAAGTACCACTCCAGTGATGTAAGGGTCGCACACTAATACAGAACTCATATAATCTCACATCGAACTTACAACTAAAACTCTTGGACTCTCGTGTTTGAGTTACTTCATATAGAATTAAAATTGTCTATTAGACTGATCAAACTAAACAGCTGTTTCCAGACCAGCTCAAATGCTATATGACAGTACAGTATAGAACATTCTGATACTAAAAGACAGTAGTTGGATCCAGTAAAAACTGAATACAGCTTTATTTGAGTTGGATATTACAGCAGTACCATGGCATATGAATTAAATCTGTTCCAGATGCGAGCTCTTAAGGTGAAAATATAGTAATGTAAATGGAGATGATCCAGTCCAGTCACCCAAAGATATTACCAATATTACCAATTTTCACACTATAATCATAAACAGTCAAGACATTTAGAAAAGACATGTAAATGAAGTACAATATGAAATAAATAGAAATCGGCACTGGCTGCTTTAAAAATTAAACTGAAACCGGCTCCCTTTTCTCCTTGCTACCGGTCTTGATAACATTCTTAGGACCCACGGTGCTACGTCTTTACTAAATCTTACAAAGTGCAAAAAAAAAAAAATGATGAGAATAAGTTTTGAATGGCTCCCAGATGTGCGCACAACTTACTGTATAATTTATACAAAAGTTTTCAGTTCTTAAGGCAAAACTTTGTGCATTCGTATGCCGAGGTACCGATGTTTTTGAGATATAGAGTAAAAAATATAGTCCAGTAAAGTACTGCAGTCAAATTCCATATAAGTATGTAAGCATTAAATACTATAATGTATATTTGAGGAGTGTGTGAGTAAGTACTGTGAGTAAGTAAGTATTTAAATCTACAGTATATGTCTGTGATGTACAGTGATGAACATGAAGTTTTTTTGTTTTTATGTAGAGTAGAAAGAGAGTAAATCAGCCATATATCAGCCATGCAGACTTCCATACATTATTCATACCGCTTGTCCTATGTAGGATCACAGCGGGTCTGAAGGAACCTTGTGGCACGCTTATAGCAGAATACTTTCCATCCATATGGCAGTATTTAAACTGTAGAATATTTGATTTTCCTGGAAAATATTTGAGGTTTTTGGTATAGTTTTCAAACTCAATATCTAACATAACATTAACACCGGCATGTGAATTGAATCGCATTGATAATTAATTAAAAACCAGCAAACAGGTGACATGATCATGGGCCTCATCTTTGCTCAGCCTGTGGGAAACAAAGGCAGGCATGATAGAAAGGTATCAGAATCCTCAGTGCGAAACAGACTGGTGTGTATGGCACTTAGCAGGCAAAGAGTTCAAGTTTGTTGCACTCGACAAACAAGTCTGAACCATTTTGCCTAACCCACAACCCACAGCACCCAAAAGATCCACCACTAACATCCCAGTGCTAGACACCACAGCACACCCACTGAGATCCTGTGGCATCATGCCTTGAGGGGTCAGAGCTGGCACAAGGGGAACCAATGTGATATTGGGCTTAAAATAGCTTGTTCCTGCGGCTCTTACCACTTGGACCAGCCGGTCACGGAGTGCTAACAAACACACTTTTGCACTGTTACTATCAGTCTACATTGCACTGCTTCATCTTCACACAATCCATAATTTATTTTTTATGAATGCTCTACTGTGTATATTACTTATCATAGCTTACCTCAGAGCAAATTGACAAAATTCATCAATGTAGATGTCCATCATGTTGAGCATGTTATCTTCTTGACTATCATGGCTATCTTCAGCCTCATGCACTGCACAACATTTGCCATGGTATACTGTATATGTATTACAATACATACCATATTACCTAATGCGCCGACTGTATATATATATATATATATATATATATATATATATATATATATATATATATATATATATAGACCCATACTCTCATTTACCACATTGCTATTTATTGTAAATGGGCCACTTACTGCTTAGATGCTGACTGGCTCTGTATACTGTATGTACTTTGCACATTGAATCTAGTATATAGAATATGAGGGGGATAGTGGTTCATTGGTTATCACTGTTGCTTTGCACTCCAGAGTTGGAAGTTTGAATCTTGCTTTTGGTCTGTGGTCATGGAATTTGCATGTTATACCCATTCTTTGTAGGTTTCCTTCATGTTTTCCCTTCATATCCATGGTGTCCTCTGACTTGGGATAGGCTCTAAGCCTCTGTTACCTTATACACTATGTACTGTATGAATGTTATTGAATTATATGCAGTGTTCATTATCCATATTAGACTGTATTACTTCTTTTGTAGGGTATTTGAGTTTTACTGTAAAGTAATAGTCCCTGTGATTGGCTGGTTTCCTCCAGGTAGTCTGGTTTCCTCCCACAGTCCAAAGACATGCACATTCCCAAATTGCCCGTAGTGTGTGAATGTTGTCCAGCGGTCCTACCACGGTCGTACAATGGCAACAAATACAATGGTGACCACCATACAGTGGTATCCATTATTGGCCTCCACAGTCTCTAGTAATATAGGTTATAGAGGTTCCTAAATGGATGGATGGATGGATGGATGGATGGAGTAGAATACTCCATGTGAGCTGTTAGTAAGGAATATTTTTAAGCCATATCATTTGCATTATTTTCCTTCAAACATAACTGTACAGGAAACAAACACAGTAATTCCAGGCACTGAAAAGTTTGGAGAGCCCTGACACGAATGCACTAAATACTACAGTAAATTACACTCTCTGCTGCCAGACTGTCTGTGAATGTCAGTCTTTATGAAACTCTTCATTCCTTCAGAACACAGTCCCCACGTTCCCTGAAGTACTAGCACAGAATGTAGCCAACACTCTTACTGTCACACTTACCAGGATGCCAGTGATTGAGAAAATTTTTTTTTTTTACAGTAGGTCCATTGTTTGTATCTTACTCATCATCAAACTGTTGGAAAGTGTGCATTGGGTCCCGAAGTTGCTAAATCAGAACGCATCCATCTGTAGTTCTTCAATTATTATGATTACCCCATTTATTAATGCCAATCATGCTGCATGTTAATTTACTATTCTAAGCTCATTTATCATCATGACAGCCTGTTTAAGCTTTCCATAGTGGCATAATGTGATATTATACAGCATGGTGATTGTTAGACTATTAATAGCATGCGTTAATGAAGTCTTTTTTTTCCCACCAGAAATATGCTTAGCAACCATAGGGGGAGACACTTTGCCCTCCATTCTCTGTCATTGGTTATATTACGTACACGGCAGGAAGCGAGTCCTGTGAACCGAAATGTTGGATTTGTTGCTGCCACTCATTTCACAATGTTGCCGCAAAGCCATTAGCGTCCCTATTCGCGAGCGATTGATATCAATATGCAGCGCAGTAATAAGATTTTGGACACACGATTTGAAACACACACTGCATGAATGCCCTTTATTAAAACTTAATAGAGACCTCAAGATCATTCTCCCAGTCTCAGTGTATTTTTATGTGCCAAGACAGGATCTATTAGCAATCCCAGGTGTGCTTTCACAAGGGATATCCATCCGACAGGACATGATAACTCTCTAATATGTCAGGAATGAAAAGCATTCAGAGGCATAGACAGCAGTTGTGTGGCGTACCTGATTGCATTTTCAGAACTTTGTCCCCATGATGATGATGATGATGATGACTGTCCCAGACGGTGAGAGTATTAAATGCGGTCTAATCCCGTGCTGTTCATTATATCACAGCAATGAGGATGTCAGGCCAGACAAAGGCCACCTGACTAATGACACACATGTCAAAATATTATGAAGTGCTTAGTGCTAATCATTTAAATGGTTGATTTTTAACTCTGTGGTCTATTATATCCAAATCTGTAAGCGACTACCTGCACATAAAGTCAACTTTATTTATAAAGCACATTTGGAACACCACAATTGCTGTACAGTTGAAGTAGAATTGGCTGCTAGAGGATCTAAATGTAATATAACTTTCAATTACAGGATCTTTAAGCACCATTTAAAGCCACATAAAAAATATATATAAACATCATTATTAATACATTATATATACTAAAAGTATTTGATCAAACCTGTTGATTATTGAATTCAGGTGTTTCAATCAAATCCTTAGTGAAGGGCAATCTTAATGCTTGAGCATACCAAGACATCTTGGTCAATGCTCTGCTTCCAACTGTGTGGCTACAGTTAACATTGGCAAGGTCCTTTTCCATTACATTCCATGACTGCGCCCCAGTGCACAAAGCAAGGACTATAAAGACATTTGAGGAGTTTGGCGTGGAAGAACTTGACTGGCCCTAACACAGAGCCCTGACCTCAACCCCTTCGAGCACCTTTGGAATGAACTGGAATGGAGATTGTGAACTAGGCCTTCTCATCCTACATCAGTGCCTGACCTCATAAATGCTCTACAGAATGAATGGGTACAAATTCCCACAATAAACAAACAAAAAAAAAACACACAAAAAAAAACAGTCCAAAATCTTTTAAAAATACAGTCCAAAGTCAGCCTTTTAAGAGAATTGGAATCTGTTATAGCTGCAAAAGCTCCATATTGAAGTATATGTATTTGGATAGACTATTTCCCCCATATAGTGTACATTTAATGAATGTAATAAAATGTGAATCTCTTAAAATATTCTTCCAAAGAACTTTACGAGTGCCTTTATTTAAAAGGGTACCTCCCTTGAGATGTGAAAAATTCCTTACTCATGTGTCTAAAATAGCTTGCTAGCATAAAAAACTGACTCTGACAGTAATCATCCCCTAGGAAAACACATCATAGAGTATTAGTTTTTCTAAAAACAAACATAAATAAGACATTTGCTCTTATTGGAAAATTGTCTGTGATGGGATGGTGTGATGTGGCCTGTTGTGAAGCAGAGCTAATTTTACTAGCCAGTGCCAGGTGGTGAAGGGGGATGCAGGTGCAAAAAATAATTTAGTAAAAGCAGACAGGCAAAATAATTCAGAAACATTAGGCAGCGGAGAAGTTATAAATAAAGGAAGTCGGCGATCACCGATCAGACTACACAGGGCAAAACCAAGAGACAAGAAACTAGATCATGGCCCAGCGTACCCAAAAAACAAGGCTAGCTACATCAATTCTGAATAACACTACATGATCATTTATGTTATGTGTTTTTAGTTTTTTAGGAGTGTGTTCTAATTGAGTTTAGGCGTATCATATTCAAGGGACAACCTCTGGTTTTGAAAAATTTGTTCAACACAGAAGTGTCAAAACATGCAGTTCCAAGATTAACCACTAGGTCTAAAAGTGAATCAATCCCCATAGACTCCCATGTTAAAATGTCCAGCTGTACAGAAACAGGACAGAAATAAACATGTTTACAGCTTGGGTCTCCATAGCTAGAATTCCCATTCCAGATAACTGGATAGGGTGTGTGTGTGTGTGTGTGTGTGTGTGTGTGTGTGTGTGTGTGTGTGTGTGTGTGTGTGTGTGTGTGTCCGTGCGTCCGTGCGTGCGTGTGTGTGTGTGTGTGTGTGTGAATTTCTAAGTAATTTGCAAGTCATCAGTTACATTGAGTCATTAAGTCATACAATTACATTAAGCCATGAAATTATGTTTAATTGGGACATGGCTGATGTGAGTGACAGCTGCATTACAGGTCTCTGCTATGCATCACTTTAGCTTACCAGCTAACTGGAATCATTGTAGATTAACTAACCACAAGAAATGGTGAGATAACAGCCAGCTTCTGTTCACCCATCTGTCCATTTATGGATTAACTGGGGTTTAGGTAGAGGCAGAGAAGAAAGATTGTGAAGATGAAAGCTTCCATAGCTTCAATTCCGCTCCTTAGAAAACCTATGGAAGATGGCACAGAGGGCTTGTCCAGTTGTTTTTATAAAGCTGATGGTCAGATTAGAAGTTTGACGATCTAGTAACAATTAAGCGTTGTGCAGGAAAGTGTAGTCCATAATTGTAGACCATCATCATCATGTCACTTTGGAGCTTAGTTCATTGTTTTCCTATAACACTATACTTTATTTACATCGTACTACAGCAATATGCTATTTCTTTTATATATATTTATGCAAGAAAATTATAAAAAATAACAAACAAACAAGCAAGCAAACATACATACAAACAAACAAACAAACAAACAAACAAACAAACAAACAAACAAACAAACAAACAAACAAACAAACAAACAAACAAAAAACCTGACATGCATATTCAAAATTGTTCAGCACAATGAGTATTATTTTAAACCATAAAACAAAAAGTCTTCTCTGCTTTTTTAAAACTCTTTTTCACCTCTGATTCAGTTCTAGTCAATTCTTGTGAAATAAGGTGCATTATCATAATGTGTGTAAAGTTAATGCGTTCAGATTTTAATTCTGATTCCCTTTATGCATCGTTTGTTAAATAGGTCAACCTGCACAAACAGCACCCTGTTCTTTATGGTTTATCATCATCATCATCATCATCATCATCATCATCATCATTTTTCCTTTTGTTACGCTCTGATTTTTGTTACTCTTTGATTTCTGATTCACAACGATTCACATTTCATTTCTGTAACTCTTTGACCTGGTCTCTTCACTCCACATTCCACAGCCTATGGTGGGAATAGACAAGCCACATTTGGTAGAAGAGGGATTAATTTATTTATGCCTTGGATCAAATAAGTAATTAGCCGCCACTTAAAACTGCTTAAAGAGACACTAACCTAATCAAATAATGAACTTCTAAACGGATTCTAATTGACAAAAAGTTTGTGATTCCCTTGTGCCCTCGTGTCCTTATCAAACCTAAATCAAGTTGATTTGAGAGGTTAGGAAAAACATACATTTAGTCTTGTTTCAGTTTGTATTAGGTTACAGGTTGCCAGGTCTTCTGTCAGGTCAAATTAACTACAAATAATATTAATATTAATATTAATAATAAAACATTTTAATCTAACAAAAGGGATTGGAAATTGTCAATTAAATTTCTTTGTCTTTAATTGAAAAAAAATAAAAGTTGACAATGATGGTTAATGAGTTGAATTTTCTCCAATAAACCTTTTTTTTGTTATGTAATCCGGTCATTATGGATACCTCAATCTTACATCCTACATACTGTAGACTGTCCACACTTTACCTTTTTTGTCATATTGCATGTTTCTCTGGATGCAAGCCGGGGTACACCATGACACACTCACAATGGGGAGATGAACTGTGGGAGGAAACTGGAGTACCTGGAGGAAACCCAAGGAGCACGGGGGGGAACATGCAAACTCTGCACAGACAGACCTAAAGCGGGACTCAAATCCAATTAAAAACCACTGTTTCACTTACAGTCTTTTGCTCTAGACCTGTTGCAATTTGGTGTAAAAACTCTGACCCAAGGTACCCTGTAGGCTACTGTAATGCCCTACAATGCTGAGTAAGACAGAGTTTGTATTTAATATTTAACTTCTTTATTACTGTATCTTCCTCTAATTTCTTGCAAGTAATCATTATTGGTGTGGAAATATTCTGTATCTATGTACATGGTTTTCTTTTCCATTTCCCAAGTTTTCTTTTTTTTCTTTCTTTTTTCTTTTAGTAAGCCTCTCTTGCGACTAAATTGAGTTGTGACATTACACACTCTTGTCAGATGGTGAATTTGTGCTAGTGTCCAATAGTACCCAAGAATGCACATTTCAAACCCTTCCTACAGGTGACTTAATTCATGCATCATCCTTTAACTCATTCGATATCAGATGCTATTGATATCTAAACTGCAGACCACATTTGATTAGGGTGAAATATCGAGCTTTAACAGCCACAGCACGCTGACTTCACTGTCTAAATCAGATCCTCCTTGATCTAGCATTTATCTTCAAATTCTACAGGCCAGCTGCCCATGTGTGATCTCGGCACTCCATCTATGTCACTCACCCCTCGGGGGACAGACAGGGCAAAACGCACTCACTAATCTCCCGCTAACACTCTTGAAAAACACACACCCACACACACACGCACACACACACACACACACACACACACACACACACACACACACACACACACACACACACACACACACACACACACACACACACACACACACACACATAGAGGCCAGTGCACAGTTTTACACAGATCAATAGCAGGCAGAATAGAGGATAGCACAGACATCAGAGTGGTATCTGATTGAAAGTCCTAATTCCCGTATCTACACACACAGACACACATTTGTATTGCTAGTTTTGTGAGGACCTTCTACTCTTGTCATTTTTATTCCTTCCATCCATCTAGGTGCATTCTCTGTTGTCCAACCAGGGATCGTGGACTTCAGTGGTGACCAGTGTATTTATTCCCATTTTATACAAATGGGGTAGGTCAACATTTACACACACACACACACACACACACACACATTCACACACCACGCACAAATTGGGAACGCCAATTAGCCTACGTAATTACATTACATACACAAGGCAGCACATTGGCTTAGTGGTTAGCACCATCACCTTGCAAATCCAGGGTTCGATTCCCACCTCGGGTTCTGTGTGCGTGGTGTTTGCATGTTCTCGCCGTGCTTCGAGGGTTCCATCAGGGTAATCCGGTTTCCTCCTTCAATTTAAAGACACGCAGATTAGGATAAGTGAACATACCTGTACATATATGCTCACATGGACAAATGATGTTCACACGGAAAGTCCTAATAAAAAGGATAATAAACTGAACTAACTGCAAAAAAACATAGAAAAACAGATAATTAACATCTCATGATATGATTCAATTATATAAGTCATAGTGCTCAGAGCATATGTCTCTCTCTCTCTCTCTCTGTATGTGTGTGTGTGTGTGTGTGTGTGAGTGAAGTGAGTGCACATGCTGGGGGTGGAAACGAGGGACAGCAAGATAGGCTGCTAGAGCGCTGACCCATATTCAGCCTTCCTCTTCCCCTCATCACCGCTGTGATGTTGACTCTAATTACTATCTCACTGTAAGATGTCTCTCGGCCTCCTCTAATCTCGCGGTGAAAGCAGCGAAGAAACAGCGGACACACAAGGCGAGAGAAATAGAGATGATCATCCATAGAGCTGGATTAATCTTGCATTCAATCAGAGATCAAGCATGTAAGGGTGTGTAAAGGGATGTGTGTGTGTGTGTGTGTGTGTGTGTGTGTGTTAATTGTGTTGGAAGAGAGCAAAATTGTGTACAATGGCTTAAAGCGACTCACACACCATATGTTGCGTGAACCTCCCTCTGTTAAGGTTAGGCCATTCATTAATATGGAACGGAATTCTTGAATCTGATTGGTCGGAATGTGTTACTTAAATTTCTTATTCATTTTTTAAACATTCAGCTGGTTCTCCAGTGTACATTGTGTAAAATAAATAAATAAATAAATAAATTAATTAATTTCCATTTTGTACTGGTCACATTTATTTAAACATGGCAAATAGATTTCTTCCCCCTGTTGTGACCTCATATAAGAAGAGCCCCTCCCTCATCTGGCTGCTCAGCTTGGCTGTTATCTGCATTAACAGACAGGCTTTAGGGGAACTCTGAGACCTGTGTTACGTTGTTGAAGAAATCTTAAAATACTAAAATATGGGACCTTTAATTTTCTGTGCGGTAACTTGTTGTGCAGATGTTCCTCATCGTGATAACTGGATACAAAAAGTGTTGTAGCTCAGAGCGAAAATAATTTCATAATCAATCAGACTATAATTAAGTTACTTGCAGAATAGCACACTTCAGGACGTGCTGTTATTGGATAAATAATCAACTTTGGCCTGAATCTGCTTTGTACGTTTGTACCACATCAATCACAATCACAGCAACCCCGCACTGACACTCCAGATGTTTTTTTATTATTTTTTATATCAGTATTTTGATATCACTCTTGTATCCTGATAACCGCATATCGCTGTAGTGGCTTCGGTCAGAATAAGCGAAGCGAAAGACGAAAAAAGGGAGGAAGTTCACACAGGAAGCGAGCGAGACAATCAGGAGATGGAGATATGTGTCTCTCGCATTCTGACAGAGACAAAGAGCTCTGTGATAAGCAGTGAAACAGTGGGATAGATGGAAGCAAGGTGGAAAGGGGAAACAGGATGCTAAGGTCACTGAGCATCCAGGAACATCCTGGTACGCCAGTGTGCTTGTGTGTTGGTGTGTGCTTTTATGTTAGTACAAGAGGATATGATGTGTGTGTGTGTGTGTGTGTGTGTGTGTGTGTGTGTGTGTGTGTGTGTGTGTGTGTGTCTGTACAGGGGTTGAGACCGGAGGGTGTGTTTCTGATTTCTGTGCTTAAATTATACCACCAGACATCTACTTCCAGGATGAAAGAAAAAAAGATGCTTTCTTTAGTCTCTTTTCAAAAGCTGTCAGAACAGTGTGCTATGTGAGTAGGCCTACTTATATGACAATGTCGTCTCCCTTTTCCTGAATTGAAGATGGCTATTGAGATGCTTGAATAAGAGAATGGAGTATAAAATAGAAGATCCAAGCCCTCTTCATTTCAGATTGAAATGCGAGTATTGAACGTCACCGAGCCGGTTCAGCTGGAAGCCTGCGCTCCGTAATGCGACAGATGACATTCAGAGAGAGAGATAAGTGAGTTATTTATTCATAAGCCAGCGGTTATTTGTTTAAACCCATGACATCAGATTGATGGATCTGAATCTGGCTGGGTTTGTGAAATTGGGATAACTGCTTGATATTGACACACACACACACACACACACACACACACACACACACACACACACACACACACACACACACACACACACACACTTTATTATATATTACAGATATATGTACATGTAACACTATGTTAATTCTAATTATTGCCTTAATTTAATTCTACATACATGAAGAATACAGTATATAATGCTAATAAAGCAAAATAGGTCTATACAAATAGACACAAGTTAAACGACTATGTGTATGGCTGTATTGTATGATTTAGATTCTGTTTTCGTCTGCTTTATTATAGAACACATCCATCCAATAGGTAGATAGATAGATAATCAATTAGTGATAGGCTCCAGGTCCCTGTGACTTGTACACAGGATAAGCAGTATTGCCAAAAATATATAAGCAGAAAAACCCAGTTTGTTGTCATTTTTAGCTCCGTGCCATAATTTATGCATGATGGTATCCAAAGGGTTTTCCCAGGCCGACACGCATATTACTGAATGTTTATAATCTGAATAAACAATACTGGGTGTAATTATTGGAACACCAATCAGTCTCACCAAGTACATAATAATTAAGACATTGATAAACGTGGCCTTTAGTCATGGGAGGAATAAACACACGCTAATTCAATTATTTGGTTACCATTTGTTCAAACATTAAACGTGAAAGATTTCTGTTAACAATATCTATTTAGTACATTTCTGCTGATGTTCATACAAACAGTGCATTTTTCATATAACGTTGTCTCAAGATTTCCTTATATATGAGGTATGTTCAAAGTCAAACATCGGGACTTGTGATGAAATTTCTAGTGAATGAACATGTACTGTAAAACTGATTGACATTTAAAGAATGTACAATGATGAGATTCTTAGCAGCAGTCAAACATTCGAATGGTGCAAAATGTTTTATTGAAAGCCGTGAATAACCTTCGAAAGAAACGCACATGTGGGAACTGTTCACACAATCATTCAATTACACCACTTGCAGATTACAGGAACTGAGCTATTAGGGAGTTATTACTACTGTACATCCCCCCCCCTATGGTCCTGACCTCGCTCCAAGCCATTTCTACTTCTACTTCTATTTCTTCATGTTTGGACTGTTAGAGTTCCTGGGAAACCAGCATTTCAGATGTGAAGCAGGCAGTCTGATCATGGCTCTGGGTGTACTGAGAAAACCTTCTACCTTGATGGTATCCAAGCACTAGTGAAACATTAGGATAAGTGCATTGGTGAAGCAGGGGAGAATAAAATAGCAATCCCAAAAAAAAGTAATAATTAAGATATCTTTTGAATGAAAAACTCTCTGTTGTACAGTATGCTTCACACTGGACAAAATTCAGGAGGAGAATGGCGAGACCTTTTCAAGCTCACAAGGTTTCAGTAATTCCAAGCACCTCTCTTTACAGTCTGTGGTGAGCAGAAAAGCATCTCAGGCAAAAGCTAATCGGTCCTTTTTATATCAGGCCATCCAATGGTACAGTGGTACAGGCTTTGTGAAACCGGACAGCAATGAGGTTTTACTAAAATATAAGGTTCTTGCTATGAAATATTCCATAATGGTGCAATATTAGTATTTCTTATCAGCCATTGTTGGAATGGTGGATCTCATGGTACTCGGATATGATTGAACCTTTTTGAAAGAAGCCCTAATGTGAACAAATCCATATTGGACAATTAGTTTCTTTCAGGTTTAGCAGTGACAAATGACAAAAGTCCATCCATACATCTATAAAACAACTTCATAGACTATGATATTTTATGTATTGTAGGTTCATATTATATGTTTAACTCTTAGTGTGTTTTAAATAATATTAGTGAATTAGTTGTAAAGGTATGGGGTAGCCCAATTTTTAGGACGTTGGACCACTGATTGGTGGGTTATGGGTTGAAACCCCAGCACCACCAGGCTGCCACTACCACTTAAGGCCTTTGAGCAAAAGCCCAACTGCTTGGATATATACTCAGCCAACGGAGATTCAGGGCATCCTCAATTCCAATCCCAAGGCTGGAGAATGTTTGTGGGTCATGGCAAAATGGCCACCCGGCATAAAACCTGTGAAAATAATTAACAGATCAAAGTAAAAAAAAGCTCCTCCAGAATGTTGTACTGTATATGCACGCAACTGCATGTATACTGAACCTGATCCATGCCCCTTGAGTCAGTGAATCATTTTGCTCAAGATGGCTCCATTGTCATTTATTGTATTTGCAGTTTCAGTCAATATAAAAGGTTCAAACCTCTCTCGTTCACTAGAACAGTGTAAGAATCAGTGAATCATTTAGTCGTAGGCTAGTCAATAGTCAATCTTCTCTCATTCAGAGGGTAAGTTGAGTCACTCAGCTCAATGAGTCATGTTTGAGCTCTTTCAGTCAGATATACTGTAGAGACTTCCAGCATTTACTGTAAATGAGTTCCATAGTAGTCTGTTGTAGGTTGGAAGAGAAAATGAATTTATCACAACTTGTGCAGTTAATCAGACTTCGGTTAATCATGCAAGTGAACAAATTAGTGAACGAAATGGAGGACAGCAGAGAAAGCTTTTCTTAATGCAACCGTATATACTGTACACCATTTTTACAATTTTCAGATGTGTTGTCTTCACAGGAGCGGCAGAATCTAGAGGTACTCAATAGCTATAGGTACCCACTGCTCAAGCTAAATAAACTCCTGGTCACCAACGACTGCACAGCAAATGTTTGATCTGTGGTGCGACCAAATAAAGTTTCGAGAACAAAAACATGTACCAGGGACCCGTATTTTAATGTTTTTTTTTTTTTTTGTTTGTATTTTTTAATTTTTGTTGGTATTAGATAAAAAACAAAACAAAATTATATATTCTTTTAAATTGATTTATGGTGGGTCAATTGGGCGGGATAGAGGGGGATTAAGAGGTGATTTTAGTTAGTCTAAAAAATAAAAGTACTTCGATTAAATCACAAGACATTAAGGGCATAATTTAATTTTTTTCTTCTTTTTGCATGAGCATGGTGTGTGTGATTGTGGGGTTTTAGCACTTATTTTTTTATTAATTTGATTTACACTTACATGATATAGCACTTATTTACTATTGCACTTCCCCTTAATTCCAAAGTCTTTTAGATTAAAACTAATAACTTGTGGTACAGTATAGACTGAACACATCTATTTTCCTAAAATAACCAACACTATCACTTTCCCTAACCGATACTCTAATAATGTACAGTCTAATCCCCCCTTACCTTAACCATAACCGTTACTGTGCTTGTGTTTAGCCCTATTCCCTCTTGACCCTAATGTTAATCGTTCCCCTAATTAATTTTACTATACCCCCCCCCCCCTTTTCCTCCTCCTTTCCCCCCCATCATCTTCCTATTTTTACTTTTTATATAATGATTTATTTATGTATTTATTATGTAATCTTCTAATTTTATCATTTTACTTTTACAGTTTTTTATCCTGATTTTTTAAAACTTCACCATGAGTGGGGAATCAGGAAATGCACAATGTTGCCAGTGAACTTAAACCACAAGGTGGACCTTTTTAAAAAAAAAAATAAAATAATAATAATAATTCAAAAACCTAAACTACAGCCCTGTGAGTTCTGATCTTCCCACCAGATGTGTCACAATTCACAAAAGTAATCAGCGTGTCTCTAGGAATGCCAGGTAACAATTTCATGTGCCACTTTCTGAGGAGTTTATCAACATTGGTGCATTCAAAGCACTCCAAAATAGAAACTTCTGAGAAATGTTCCCCAAGCCGGTTACCTAAGTCAAAAGCTTCACCCATAAACCGTTTACAAGCCTCATAATAACAGCATTAATCTAAGCTGTGCTAGCATTTCCGCAATCAGGACTGGAAAAGGCAGCCAGCCATTCATTATTCATAGCACACATTTAGATAGAGGAGGGAGCTATGACTAGAGGGGATATTTGTTGCACTGGTAGCAAAGGATATAGGCCAATGGCAGTCAGGCAGGGGGCAAAGAAGTCCCAAATCTAATATAAGGCCGTTTCTGTGGCTTGTATTACTCCGGATTGCTGTTGTCATGGTTGTGGTGTTTTTGTATGCAGGTCAGAGTGTCCATGAGGTGCTTTATGTCAAGATGAATTCATGAGGTGGTTGCATGCTGTGGCATTTAGCAGCTTAAGGGGAAAAAAAAGGCACCTTGAAACATGATACACTTAAACATACATTTGAAGAAATGGAATGCGTAGTTAACCTGAACCGAGCTCTGTAAACCCGAAAAGATTCAATAATGAGAATTATACAGGTTTCGTCACGTGTCCTACATTCCAGTAGATGTGCTTTATGTACTTGAACGTGATTGTAAGCCTATGCAGACATATAGCAATGTTGGAACAATGATATCTTGATCTTGATATGTTGAATCTTAGATATTTTGTTACATACTTCAAGATAACTTGAGTAAATACAGTTAGTCATATACTACCAGTCAACAGTTTGGACGCACCTTCTAATTCCATGGTATCTCCTACTATATTGTAAAACAATGCTGAAGGCATCCAGAATATGCAATAATCTCCTTTGAACAGTTGATATTGAGACGTGTCTGCTACTTATGCCCTGTAAAGCCTTCATAACGGCTCTAATCTGAGGTGCCGTTTGTTAATTAGTCATTTTTGAGGCTGGAAACAAGAACGAGCTGTTCTTGTTGTTGTTTCTTGATGACCTAATGCCATACATGTTATTTCATAGTTTTGAAATCTCCAATATTGTTCTAGAAAGTAAAACTAAATCAAGCTAATACCCTAGGTAAAAAAAAAAAAAAAAAAAAAAAACTTTTTTACCCTATCATTTTGCATTACTCAAATCATAATCAAAAGTGAATCTAAAAATGTTCATCAGGAACTGTTGAGTGAATTTGGAAATGCTGGAAATATTGTTATTTTATCTCAATAATGAACATCTGATTGTTTTTTTTTTTTTTGGATTTTTCCCCGATTTTCTCCCTAATTTAGTCGTGTCCAATTCCTCCCCGTCACTAGGGAGCTCCCACATTAAGGCTACTACTACCACTCAGCCGGGAGGGCCGAAGACTATCACGTGTTTCCTCCGAACCACGTGACGCCAGCCGACCGCATCTTTTCGAACTGCTCGCTCGCACACCGTTGGGGGCGGCGTAACACACTCGTAACACTCGTAACACTCCCTCCGTTGCGCGAGCTCACAGACGCCCCTGACTGGCTGTAGAGCCGTGATTAATGTGGGAGCACTAAGTACCTCTCGTCCCTCCCCTCTGAGAGAGCTCGGCCAATCAGCTCTCTCTAGACCTCCGGCTGCGAGAGGTTACAGCACCACCCGGGATTCGAACTAGCGATCTCCGGATGATAGGGCGAGCGCTTTAACCACTGCGCCACTCGGAGGCCCTCTGATTGTTTTTAATCAGAAACCAAACTCCGTTTAATTAAGGTTTAATTAAATACTAGTAGCACAACATTTATTTATTTATTTATTTATTTATCTATCTATCAATATGTTTGTTTGTTTGTTTGTTTGTTTGTTTAAAAAGTTTTTGCATGTGATGTACTGGTCATTCAGGTCATCAGCTGACTTAATTTTATTGTCACATAACGTTGCTAGTCTAGACGGCAGCAACTGAAGCAACCCCAGATGATAACACTGCCTCCAGAGGCTTGTACAGTGGACACTATGCATGATGGGTACATCGCTTCATGCATGTCCCTTTCTACCCTCATGCGTCCATCGCTCTAGTATCCAAAGTTCCAAAGTTTAATCTTTATGCTCCCTAGCAAATTCAAGCCTTTTTTCTGATTACTCTCATTACCAAGTGGTTTTCTGATGGACACACAGCTGTATAGTCCCAATCCTGTGAGTTCTCATTGTAGTGAGTTCTCAATCTCATTTGTGTAAAAATGCTCATACATGACTATTCAATAACACTAA
This sequence comes from Clarias fuscus, assembly GCA_030347435.1. Lineage (NCBI taxonomy): Eukaryota > Metazoa > Chordata > Actinopteri > Siluriformes > Clariidae > Clarias > Clarias fuscus. Next base: position 8,525,559 of record CM059217.1, on the reverse strand, counting down.
TTTCTAATGTAGGTTCCTAATCACTTGTAATGTAAGTGATTTCTGATCACAACCTTTCACCAATCATGACCAATCACATTTCCTCACCACTACTGACAGTTCAACACTATACTTTCATAAATTTTTCATTATACTTTGGACTGGTCTTGATCCAGATCCAGTATTTTGCCCACTTCTAAAACTGTGACTTTCAGGCCTAAGCATGTTGAGAGATTAGAGCAAGGAAGCTACAATGCATTATGTATCTGGTCTACTGATTTCTGATGCCCTGACATGTAACCCTTGACATACACACCCTGGTCCCTCTGCATCATGTTTGCACACATGCTCACACAATCAAATGCACATGCACAACAGCGTCCGAGGAAAAGCACTTATCTTCTTGAGTGATAACCTAAGGCCTGTGCAGTTGCCCACACGTAGCATTTGAGACAGTCATATGGGTACGCACACACACACACACACACACACACACACACACACACACACACACACACACACACACACACACACACACACACACACACACACACACACACACACACACACATATGACATGCTCAATTTCACAAGCAACCCATGTGATGCTCATCCACAAAGATATACACAAATGCCTCACAGAAAACTTCCTAACAGAAGGGACGTTGGAATAATCCTAAACCATGTGTTCAGAGAATCTTAAAACCAGCATGGTGTAACATTTACATACATAAAGTATGAAAGTGGACTTAGACCAAAATATTGGACGTAATCCTCACTAGCCAATGAGAAGCACAGCTGGACATAAACAAGACAAAACTGATGAGGCAAGCTGAGGAAACCCTGCTCAATTAAACATTTCTCTCAAGTTAGATATGTCAATCATGCAAATCAACGGTGGTTTACATTAATTTAATCATCCATTATGAATTATGGGTTGCATAATTGGAGGGTATCAATTAGTCTAATCTGCATGTCTTTCCACTGCTGGAGGAAACTGAAGAACCCAGAGGAAACCCGCCAAGCACTGGAAGAACACGCAAACTCCAGGCACACACACACACACACACATCCCGAGGTGGGACTAGACCCTGAATCCTGAAGGTGCGAGACGACAGCACTAACCACTTAGTCAGCAACTAAATGTAAAGAATCAGTTAGAAACTCTGTCTGCGTTTGAAATGAAATGTTGAAATATTTCGTAATAATTAGTGATTTCCTAATCTCAGTTTCAGCAGTACCCAGTTCTTACTATCAGTTACTGTAAAGGGGAAGTTCAGATTTTTTTGCCTTAAACAAAAATTCAGTTTCTTATAAATATATTATCATAGATCTTCGTCAGAAGTAGCTGTACGTCTAACTACGAAACAAGTCATACCGCTAATTTCCAGAGAAGGTAAACCTTTACTACATACTGTATACTGTAACTTTGAAAGATACCAACTTAATTTAGCTCAGTCGGATTGCGGAAGCTTCGTACGAGTCTCAGTTGAGCCTTGGAATGCATTTTTGCGTAGAACGAGGGTTGTGGAATAATTTGCCCCTGATGACTTGCATTATGCCTCCATTTCATTCAAACTTCACAGTCTGGTTGCAGAGCAGGAAAATATATAACAACCAAGACCTTTGGAAATGTACTTCCATGCACCTCAATTTTGACATAAGACAGATTTCCAAAGTTCCCCTTTAAGACCTATAAACTACCCTATTTACCTGGTAGGATTACATTATCTTGTCCGGTGATCATAGAGGTTTCTCCGTAATCAGAAAACAGCACGCTTCTTTATAAAATAAAGAAAAGACATCTAAAGTCAGAAACAGAGCATTTGTTTATCTGTCTCACACACTGTGCACCTTGAATGGAGTTAATGAGCAGTTTTGTTTGTGGCAGATGTTGCACCTACTGTGGCGTGTACTATTTGGTGCCAACATGAAATTTTAAATAACTTAATTCGCAGCAGTACACTATTATTATTATTATTATTATTATTATTATTATTATTATTTATTTTTTTACATTTTCTTTCTCTCTCTCTCTCTTTAAAAATTTTAAAATAAATATTGCAGGTCTGCATATCAATATAAATCCAAAGGATACAGTGGCAAGGAAATTCCCTCTGAAACAGCATGAGGAAGTATGTTTCAGAAGAACTAGATTCGGGGTGACCCACGGATAGTGGAATTTTAAATAGTTACTTTTCTACAGCTATATAATATAAGGACAAATATATTTGTTGATTAAGCGCCCTGGAATGCAGTGGTAGCTCAATGGGCTAAGGCACCGAGTTACTGAATGGAACATCAGCGGTTCAAGCCACAGCTCAACCAGGTTTGCCATTGATGGGCCCTTGAGCAAGGCCCTCAAAACTGCTCTAGAAATGCTGACCCTGCACTCTGACCTCTGTTATGCTGGGATATGCAAAGAAAAAAAAAATCACTGTGCGGTAATGAACTAAATAAATAAGGGCTTAACTTTTGATTACAGCAGGACTTTAAACAAATCTGCACTATGCACTATGCATCCAGTATTGGTGAGTATCTACAGTATGTGGGACCATCCACAAAAGGTATCTTAAGTTTCCATACTTAAATGTAGTGGGCATTTGAGTTATGGTGCAACTGACTGCTGGATACAGCTGTGATTCTGCCACCGTAAATTAGTGTCTGTGATAAGCACTGTTAAATGGATAGCCGTCAATAAACGTATAGAGCTTACGATCCTGTAGCCAGGAGTCAAAAAAACAGTTGTGGTTTTACTACATCATAAACTTGCTTACTGTTGTCGTAAATGATAGTGTAAAGAAGGGATCCTTGTTTGCCCCTAAACACCATCAAGGAGATCTATGCTGAGTAAGCGATAAGCTTTAAGATTTAGACATGAAAGGGTGATGTACGTATACTGTATCTGGGTAGAAATAGCAGATTAGATTTAGGCAAGAGTTCCCCTCCTTTCTGCCTTGTGCAGCAACAGAAGAAAAGACAGCCATACATTGACAAGGCCTTATCTTCATCCTGCAGATGGCTGTGTGTGTTCCCAGAGCTCGTCAGGTCTTCACTCCCCCCCCCCCCCCCCCCCCCCCGCCCCCTTTCCATTCTCAGTCCTGCACTACATTGGGTTTCAGCTGTTGCTCTCATCAGCTTTTGGGAACGGGACACAGGGGTAGAGGAGATGACAAGAGATCATCCATCTTAGCATCTCAGATCAAATGTGCTCCATATGCAGTTTTACAAAAACGTTTCTGGAAACAAATCCTGATTCTGAAGTTTCATAACTACTTGAACTATTCACATTTCCTCTATTCATGCTTTCATTTTTACATTCACTGCCTCTTAATTAAGAACGGTTTCTGGAAGTCGAGGTTTTCAGTGAGTCAAAGATAAAAAAAATTGTCACAGAGGGAGCAAAATTGCTGAGGAGACAGCAACGGGTAGTACAGAATAACTCAACCTTTGGCATGAAGATGGAGAAAAGTTGAAGAACAGGCCTTTTCTGTCAAGCCAGTTTTGAAAGACTGGTGCCAACCAGGGTCGGTTTTCTCTGAGGATTTTCTCCTCTTGCATCATGGCATCTGTAAAGAGCTGAACTGGAAACTACTGCAAAAATTCCAGCTTACATGCATGCCTTTTCTGCCCCTGAGTGACAGGAAATTGTTTGCCTAGGAGGTTTATTGGCAATAGTGTGAAAAAGAGAATTGGAAGAGATATCATCATTGTAAAAAGCTATTGTGTATATTATTAGACTACTTATGTTGTACCTATTAGTGCTAATTATATAGGGACGTCAGTGAATACATTATTGGGAAAAAATAGCCAGAGGTCTAAACTGATTTAAACAACACTATAGTGGCATATAATTTCGTTCATATTGCAAAACGCATTTTCCCACAGGAAATAATGTAAGTGCAAATAATCCGTTCCAGCCACCCAAAATGTTACCAATATTATTAGTTTACAACACTAAAATCATATTTTTGCACAATCAAAACATTTAAAAAATACATGCCATTAATTAAAATATGAAGTAAATAGACATTAAACCTCACTTACTTTAAAAAACAAAACTGTGAAAAAAGTGGCTGCCTTTTCTTCTTGCTACCGTCCTTTATGGGACCCATAGTACTATGTCTTCACTAAATCTTGCACAAAATGCAAAAACAAACAAACAAACAAAAAAAACACGAAAAATAAGTAAACTTGCTTTGCTTGGCTTTGCACTTACGCTCGTCTCGGTTCGTTCATTCGTTTGCCGAAAATACTTCAGAAAATTCCAGCAAAGTCAAATTGTTTTCAAAATTTTAATTCTTAAGGTGGAGAGTTTGTACAGTATGTCAAGGTACCAGCCTATCTACTATTTTACACCACTGTAAGTCTGTATAAGGACCTGCATTATACAGTAAGTGAGCAATTCATTACAAAATATGACATGCTTTGCTAGGCTGGCCAACCAATAAAAGGACGATCTGACACCAGTTCGGCATACTCACTTGGCACTGACTAGTGCCAATATAGCTGGACGCGCAGTCTGCTTCAGTGTCAGAGCCATTAGGAATGATTCCACAAAGGTTATCCTAATGCAAAATGAGAAACCAGTGATGGACAACACTCACCATTTTATCTGGCCCATATACCGCAGTGTAATAACACCATTAAATACATCCTGATCTACAGTAACTTACAGCTGGGTCACTTTGGGCACAAAATGAAATGCCACACAGGCCATTAATGCATTTGGGCCATTTATTGGCTAAGAATCCAAATGGCAATAATGAATTTAAAATGTGGTTGCATTTGTTAGCTAGCTTTTAAAAGACGATGATACTAAAATGATCTGAATTTGGTGTACAGTATTTGGTTTTCTGCTATTTTGGTAGCTGGGACAGAAAAATTATGGGATAGGACAAAAATAAGAGAAATTGTCAAATCATGTTCAGGTTTATTCTTTCAGCTTTTTCTAATCTATTTGTTGTGATTTGTGGATACTGTGGAGTAAATAGACATTTTTTTTTGTCTGTGTGTCAACTGGGACTGCAGATGGAAGAGTCCAAGACATATATGTACACAATAACAAACTTGGGAATGCAATTGGAAAGTGTGTAAAAATAGTAAGCACACAGGAATATGAATACACAAGTATACAATGAATGTATAAACAATGCAGTGACAAACTTTATGAGAAACAGGCAGATAAAACTAGAGAGATGGAGAGAGAGGGCAGGGATGAGCGAGGACACAGACTGAGAGTCAGGAACGTGGAGAAAGCAATAACATGCTGAGAGGATACGATAACAGTGATGTCTCTTACAAATACCATCTCACCCAGTGTGCCTCGGGCTGAAAGGACCTTTCTGTCCATCATTCTGCAGAACAACTAGCCAGTCCATAGACCACATGATGTCTGGATGAACACACATGCATACACACACACACACACACACACACACACACACACACACACACACACACACACACACACACACACACACACACACACACCAGAGGAAGGGAGGGTGGTGACAAGCGTCTAGTCTCAAATGTGTCTGGCACCTTTCTTTTCTCGTCTGGAAGTGTGAAGACTCTTATTTCCCTTGATTTTTCCATACGCTTCAGCATTTTCCCCATCTATCTATCTATCTATCTATCTATCTATCTATCTATCTATCTATCTATCTATCTATCTATCTATCTATCTATCTATCTATCTATCTATCTATCTATCTATCTATCTATCTATCTATCTGTCTGTCTGTCTGTCTGTCTGTCTGTCCGTCTGTCATAGAAGTACTCACAGATCTACAAAACCTTACCAGAATGGCCTGGTCTATGCTCGACCTCAGCAGTGTGCTTTTGTTTGTGATTTATTTTTACCCACAACCCACTTCTACCCACCCCAAAGTTATAGACTAATTTTTAAAGCATTTTTAAAATAGAAACAAAATAATAATGTGTATTCTCTTGTAGTTCACCGTCATGGCCGTGGAAGAACGTTGTTTCATTTCACTATGTACTGAACCTACTGTGGTGGCTTAGTGGTTAGCACTGTTAGCACTGTTGCCTTGCACCTCCAGGTTTTTCTCCTGGTTCTCAAGGTTTCCTCCCATAGTCCAACAGACATGCAGATTAGGCTAATTGGCATTTCCAAAGTCCCCATAGTGTGTGAATATGCATGTAAATGCATGTGTGAATGTTGACCAGAGGTCCTACCACAGTCATACAAAATGGGAATAAATACAAAGGTCACCATTGGACTCCACGCTCCCTAGTTTGACTACAGAGGTTCCTAGATGGATGGATGGATGGATGGATGGATGTACCTATTGTGCATACCCATGTACGTGGATATATGGTTGACATGAGAATAAAAGCCACTTTGACTTTGAGATGAATAGGATAGAAGATGAAGATGAAGATAAAAAAAAAAACTTTAAACGGTTGGAGACATGGACAGGGCTCAGTTCCTGTGCTAATGAAGGACCATAAAATAGCATGGAACTGGGGTTTGTAAAACGGACTGGGAAGAGGACCGGAGGCAGGATCTGTCTTTCAGATCAATAGGGCTGAATGCTGGAGCAGAACCGGGAACTAAGGGAAAGGGCGAGTAAAAGTGATCAAGCAGGGACAGGACGTGGGGTACTGGCAGGGAAAGGGGAAGTGGAACAGTAGGTGGATTTGTAAGACAGGGTTTGGTACTTGTGCTGAAGGAAGGGTGAAAAATAAGTCTGAAACAGGAGGTTGTAAAGCAGATATGGAAGATGTTGAGGGAAGGGCAGGGACTCATCTGTCTTGCATAAATTCCCAGACATTGCCATGTTCCCTTCTTACAGACTGTATGAATAAAATGATATCCATAATCCTGGATGCCCCTGAACCTACTGACGTCACAGGGCAAGCAGTCTCAAATTAATGTTTTTTTTTTTTTTAATCGAAAGCTAATATTGATTAATTTTCTCACATTTTATCATGTATTCGCCAATTCAAACTGGATTCTAATTAAAAGCCAGATAATGGACCTTTCTTATTGTTTCTTAATCAGAGTTATATTCAATTACCTAACTAATTAATTAGCATCCTGTTTCATTCCTGCATCATGAATCTCCTGTTCTGCCGAGACAGTGGCCATGTAAAACATTGTCTTTTGACGTGTACTAATCAGATTAATAGAAACCAAGGCAGATAAATAAGATAAAGAAGTGCTCATTTGTGAATTAATTATGATGCACGCCTGATTAAATAATGCCCCATGGACCAAAATGTCTGCGACTGGGTTGGCTGGGAGGGCTCTCTGGATACGCATATGAATATGGATATGAGCAAGTGCACTGAGCAAGATGTGCACTGAGCTCAATGCTTGTGTAGAGTGCTGCAGGCAAGCCTAATTACCAATGCCTGGTTCTTTGAGCTCTGGATGCTCCACATATGAAGAGTGCACTTCACAAACGGATCAATGACGTGTGCATGGCACAAACATACCCCCAGACCATTGCCAGGGCGCTTACTGTGATGGAGGTCCACATTTTACCCGTTGCTTATTTTTTCTATCATTTTTTTTTTATCGTAATCCCTTTCTTACTCGTCTTTTTTTCTTTCCTAGGGGAGCTAAGTCAAGCTGCAACAGGATTCAGTTCGGGAGGATTTGAATTGCTGTTCCCACGGAAACGAGCAAGATGTCGCTACCATGACAACAAGACATCGTTCTGCACAACGTAGAGCCCGGGCTTGCTCATCTATCTCTCTGTCAGACTATTTCCATATCTCTCTCTCTCTCTCTCTCTCTCTCTCTCTCTCTCTCTCTATTGCTTTCTGTTTTTCTCCCAGTTTCTCTCTTCACACCTGATTTTGCAAATTGCCAGGCTGCTATAATGTCACAAAAATTGAGCCAGTGTCAGAATAATTGAGACAGCTCTCAATGGAAAACATTCTGCCATGACAGATATTGATCAGCACCATAAGGCAGAAGGGATCTCGTTTCAATTTAGGTCATCCGCCGTCAACCAATTTCAGTCATGTTTATAGCACGGAGGCTCCTAATAGCAATCTGTAGTCGTTGCTAATTTATTTATCCTGGCTGGCGAGTCATCAGATCTTCGTCCACGTTCACACCAGATGAAGGACGGTAGAATATGAGGCAGGGAAATTTCATAACCGTTTTATCAGGGTCACGGACATACCGTTATTTTGCAATTCCTATGATGGTTCTGATTATGAATATCTCCTCCCTCATCCATCCTGTCCTCTTTAATGAAGGTTAGTCTGGGACTCCATGTTTCGTCGTTCCGGTTCTCTGGTGCCAGTGTTCGCTATGTGAACCCACTTCTCCTGATGTGGAGTGACATTTAGTGCAGGCTGCCCTTTGGGATTTGTGGTTTATTTATTTATTTATTTGTAACGGCCTCTTCTCTTTTGCCTCCCTTCGTTTCATTGCCTCGTCTTCACCGGCATGGTGCAGGAGCCCAGTTTGAGCAGATCCGGAGTGAAGGCAAGGGCGTCGCGGCTTTGGATTATTGATGCGCCTGTCGGGGGAAGTTTTCGTCAGATGCTCGCTAGAGGAAGAGTGCATGTCTGTGACCCTTGTGAGGTCTAACACTCACTGGTTATCTTAACCTTTGCTAGAAAGGTGGCCAGACATGTGTCTCTGTTTTTTCCTTCTTCTTTTTTTTTACTCTGTAATGTCAGGGAGGTAAAGGCATCTCTGCCAATTTCTGCTTCATCATCTTTTCCAGTGTAAAAAAAAAAAAAAAAAAAAAGCACTAGCATTATATTAGCCAATGCGATCTCATCACCTAGCATAAAAGATATGCAGTTCGCATTCATGTCTGCATGACTCTCACTACACTATGTACAGTACACGCCTCATTTATTAATCTTTGAGTAAAGTTCTCACTAAATGTTTTAGTTTGTCAAAAAAAAAAAAAAAAAAACTGAAAACTTCTAGCAATTTTCTTGCCCATGTGCGAGTGCTAATAATCCATAAAACTGCATTCACGGCACATCTTGTGACACCCGAAGAACTCCCTGAAAGCTTGTTGAGAGCTAAAAAACAACAAAATGAAGACTAAAAGGCAAAAGAGCAACCTGAGAGCACCCCCCCCCCCATGCAAACCCTTCTTCCTGTTAAAAAGCATGATCACTTTGTTTTCAGATCGCTTCCTTTTCAAATCATTAATACAGAATGTATTCGAATTTTGAATGCATTCGTGCAGGCAATTGAAATCAATGAGCAAATTAAACCTCATCTGTATCTAAAAATTGCAATAACACACTGATTATACACTATGATGGCTATCCCATTAGTGAGTCTACTTATACGCTGAACTTTAATTTGAATACCAATAATAATGTTTTTCTCACTAATGGAAAGGAACTGGATTTCCGTCCATGCTTTTATTTGAACCCTTTCTACGAGGTAAAGGAAATAGTCAAGGTCCAGCGAAAACATGTCGTATACTGTACCTCTCAGTAGATCTCTTCTGAGCTCGGATTCTAAAGCTACACTGACCTCTAAGCCATATGGCATGAATTAATATGATGAGGCTTTCATACATCATCTGGCCATCTTCCCCCCTCCTCTTTGTGTAAGACAGGCCAGGGCAGACATGCATTACATTTTCGATTCCACAGCTGTTTCCTGACTTCACTGTGAATCCTTGAAGAAAGAAAAACTGCTGAGAATGCACCAGAAGTTTAAGATGCTGGGGTGCATCCTGCAATAGTAATAGTAGAAAAAAAACACCATAAGCACAAAGACTTGCGTCAAGGAAACAGCAGTTTGTTAAGCAATTATTACATTACGAGAATAATAGGATGCTACTGTTTGTTTCAGTTAGTTTGCGTTTGGCATAACTCAGTATTTCACTGGGTCTCTTTTCTATATGAGACGATCATGAATTATGCAGCTGAGCATTTGTACAGTCTTATAATGAGAGAATTGACATTCCGATGACATAATGAGACATTTTACAGGGTAACAAGTGTATCGAAGGACAGCAGACAGACCCAGGCTTGGAGCGAGGTCAGGACTGGACGGGGGATGTGCCTATAACTCACTGCTATGTTTCTGTAACGAGCAAGTGGTGTTGGTGAATGACTGTGTTATCACACAAGTTATCTGTCGATTCACCAGGATCAGACGTTCCACTCGCTGAATGTTTACAGGGACGACCGCAGGGAGCTCTGAGCCACCTCGACCGGCATCATCATTCCTAGTTTTACTGCAGGTAAGTGTATCATCACTGTAGTGTGCCTCAAGTCTTCTGTAAACGTCAATCAGTGTTACGCCTTCATTCACCATACATTCTATCACAAGTCCCAGTTTCTAGGACTGTTCTGACTGTTCTTTGGAATAGTCTTGCCCCCAAAAACATCAAGGTTCCCTGCAGAAGTCGTTAAATGCAAAATGGTTGAACCGATTGATATAATCCGTCGAGCAGACCTTCTAAGCATTTCTTCCGGGCGTGTTTTTTTTTGTTTGTTAATGCATTCTGAATTGGTGAACTGCTCTCAGGTAATCATTGACATTCACCGATGGAGACATATGTCTGAAGTGATTGGTTAATCTATGATGAACCAGTATCTTTAAAGTAGCTGTCTGCTATGGATGTAGTGCTATACTGTCTTGTTTCCCATGTTTAAAGTTCTAATTCCATATTTTTGATCCTGCTTTCTTCTTCTTCTTCTTCTTTTTTTATGATTTTTTTTCTTTTTAGGAAAATGCTTGATGGTCGTTCAACAAATTACAATACAAACAATATAAAAGATGTAAATGTGAATCCTGTCCAATCTTTTGCAATCAATCTCCCCACATACAGTGCAGTAATGTCAAACCTGGTGGGTCTACACTACCATACTGAGTTACTGACAGTCACACTGGCAGACTTTAACCTGGAATCTTCACTGCCTCATCTACACTCAACATCACACATCACCCTACTAAAAGCCTCGGGCAGTGTGCGCACCATACATAAAATGCATTAAACGTCCGTCTGAAGATGTCCGATATGCTGTCTGGACTTAAGCCAGTCAAATGCTACAAGAATCACCCCTGCTGTTTGGGAAAAGTCTAGGGATGTGCATTCCTGAAACTCACATTGCATTCTTCCTTTTTTCACATGATGTTTGGTTGTCTCTCTTGTTTTTTGTTGCTAGACTTATTCGGAGACTTCCTCTGATTGTTTTACATCTCATTTATGTTTCACTTAACACTGATCACTTGTCCCTCACTCCTCACTACCTTTTGTCTCCACTGTCCTATGTAGATATTACACACTTCAATAAGGTTGCAAAGTTACAATGACTAGATGGTGTCATGCACTATTTTATTTCATTAAAGAACTACTCTTGATCAGTACAATGTTGAGGAAAGTTAGCTCCTATTATACAACAGTAAATTCTGATCAAATAATTAGATTGGACAAGAGGTGTTCCACAAGTGCTGATAATAGAGCATAACAGCACTGGGACATTTAACTGCATGTATCTGCGAAAACACTCACTAAGAAAACACCTCTGATAATGGTATGTCATCTTAAACAACGCTTATCTCATTAGTAATTGAGTATAAGGCATTCCTAAACGTGAGCTACAAAGCTAACTATCTTCTAGCTATCTACTGTACATTGGGGTGAATGTAATCCCAAATCCCAAACTCTAACTCTTGATCAAGGGCTCTACTTGGTGTGTGGATTGTAGACCCTAGTGCACTAGCTCTCCCTTCAATGCATTTTAGGATTGAATTCAAGATATTCTAAAGAGGAATAAGTGTAAATATAAAGATAATCTTGTCAGTTTTTCAGCACTATCCATTACCTCCATGGTTTATTCTCGTTACCGTTTGGGCACATTAAGTGTCAAGCCTTAACTTTCGGTTTCCAGCTCCAAGAGTCATGGTTACTTAGTTCCACCAGTCGCTGAAGGATATGTGTTGGCGGAGCAAAATCAAATCAAAATCTATTGATAATAAATGGCATTTGTAAAACTGTTGCACAGTGTATAAGCAATATCACACTCAAAGTAGTGCTGTTGTACTGAATATAAGCACGTCTGTGATATCTTCGACCAACTTGAGCGTCATATTGCTTCATTATCAACTATACAGATAGGTCCAGGTTCTATTTGCTCTCTATTGCAAATGCTGAAAACTATCCTAGAATGTGTCAAACTTTCTGACTGTTACAAAGCACTGGCACTGGCGAGTCCTTGGATAAAGTGGAAGAGTAAATCAATTAAACCTTTGGTCTTCGACTGACTGTGCACTAAAACAATCCAACATTACCCAGATGATCAAAAAGCACTGATTCTTGTTGCTAGTTAAAAATCTATGGCGAATGTAAGTGCGGTGCTTTGCCGCAGTTCAGATCAGTCACTGTTCATTTGCTGCAGTGGCGCTAATTGCTTATTCGTAATAGCCTGATAGATTTTCTATTTAGTCTGACTTAAAAACCTTGATGGACCCTCGAAGCCACTGCAGATCTTGATGCAAGCTGATGCGAATCACGCAGTTTATGTCGTCAGTATAATCATTGCATGACTGAATATGAAAGTATGTAAGATTGCATGAACTATTGATTGCATTCATGCACTCAGTGACATCTTGGCCTTTGAGAAGACTTGGGTCGCTACTATTTTCCTAATAAAATGTTCACACAAATTGGGCTTATAAACATAAATATTTATATCAATATTACTTTATATGTTATGTGCATTCTTTCCTTTCAAATTCAAATTTTATATGTCATATAGACAACCGGGGCGCCACAGTGCCTTCGTGGTTAGCACTGTCGCCTTGCACCTAGGTCTGTGTGCATGGAGTTTGCTTGTTCTCCCCGTGCATGCTGGGTTTCATCCGAGTACTCCGGTTTCCTCCCACAGTCACAAAACATTCAGATTAGACTAATTCGCATTTCCAAATAACCCATATTGTGTACACATGTGCGTGTGTGTGTGTGCGCGTGCCTTGTGATGGGTAGACATCTCTACCCTTAGTCATGCCTCTAAGTCTCCAGGGCCCCTGAGACCCTGTATACAGGATAAAGCAGTGTGGACAACTGGTGAGTGAGTGAGTGAGTGAGTGACATGCACAACCATCTACAGTATGATATGCAGTGGAATGCTTATATGATATGATTGTCCATGACCTAAAATCGACAGGTTTTAATACAATGATGATATTGCACATTCAAAAAGATAGAATGTACATTATAATAACAATTTAGGGTGGAAATGTACAAATGAAACAAAATGAAATAGAATAAAAATAAAAATATATAAATTACACAGTCATTAATTCATTAATTCATTTATTCATTCATTCATCTTCATAAGCGATTGATCCTTGAATCCAGGAATACACTCCGTTGAAGGGCACGACACACACATTCTACACTTATTCACACCTAGAGGCAATTTAGGGTTGCAGATCCACATACCTGCATGATTCAAATATGACATACAGAATAGCAGTTTTGCATACAAAAAAGGTATTAAAACCTTGATGTGTTTTCACACACTTGCCCATATTTTCCTTCTTCTTGCTTAGTTTTAGAAAAGTGGAATTAATGGAAAAATGCCTGAAGGTAATGTATCCCGCAGCACTCATCCTCGCTCCATGTCCCTAAGAATGGAAAGGATTTCGATCCAATAGCCTGAGTGCAAAAAGGACTGTATTTCTAAATGTTTTTCAGAATATTTTCAGCCTGCACACACATGATTACACACACACATGCACATGTGTTATGCCAATCCGCCTCCATCCACTCATAACCAGAACCCCCGGTTCCATCGCAGTAATCGGCATCAGCCGTTGCCATGGCCACCGGTGAACGTTCCTGGGGTTGCCAGAGCAACTCATTGGGAGTCACAGTGCGTCTGTCGTCACCTGGCAGATTTTGACAGAGAGAGAGAGAGAGAAAAAAAACAGGTTCAGAAATAAGGAAAAAAGAATTAATAGTAAGAGCTGGAGATAGAAGGTGCAGTCCCATATGTCTATGAAAAGCACACGCCATAATAGACAGGAACTATAAAAAGCGCCAATTTAATACAAATGTATGTTGGTAAATTAAATAGCAATAGCATCATAGATCAAACTGGCTTTAAATAGTTTATAAATGTAATTCCTTGTCTCGCTCTTAATTCGCCTTCATTTAAGATTTCAATTAGTTTCTATTCTATTCTAGTTTCAATTTTTTTCTCACCCATTTCAATCCTTTCTCTGTCTTTACACATGCTTCTTCTTTCCTTATATCATATGTCTCTGACGCTGCAATGTTTTGTTTCTCAGGAAAATATTCCTCATTTCTCACTCCGTACTGCTGATAGATATGGACAGGCTGACGAGAAAAAGAAAAGGAACATCTAAACCATCTGCATGCACACACACTCATTCTCATGTCACCCATACCTCCAGAGATGACAGTTAGTGTCCTACAGGTGTTCTTGTCTCTGGTTTATTTTTTTGTTTTTCCTTTCTTTTTTTCCCCCCTCTCTTCCCTTAAACAAGCTTAGTGCAGAGAGTCACTCTGTGCCTGTCACAGAGAGTCTATTCAGGAAGAAATTGTTTTTTTCAGTACCATGCTTTACTATTTAATTGGCCCATTAGCGGTATGATACAAGGCACAAGGTTGACTCATGGTGACCTTGCATTCATGGGAAAGAAAGTCCGTACTGACAGAGCACATGGATATCAGGAGTGTAAAAAAAAAAACTCCATGAGGACATCGAGCAAGAGGAAGAAAAAACGATTCAAGGCAGACGCTGCCATTTTGTGCGAGCGCCTTATCAAATGAGCTGCCGCTCAACGCGGCACGAGGAAGCGTGAGACGAGCGAGTGTTGCCATGGCGATCGCATCGACATTCCTGATTCCACGTCTTCGGAGCCACCAGAGTTCCGTCTGTTAGGCATCACACGTATACAGGCTCACATGTGAATCAATCAGCATGTAGATGATAGAGCAAGTACAAATTTGAGACCCATGGTGGCCAAAAGTATATGGACAAATATGAAATTCAATGTTTTAATTAAACATAATAAGAGAGATTTTATGCAAAGCCATTGCTTTACAAAAATCACTCACTCACTCACTCACTCATCATCTATACTGCTTAATCCTGTATTCAGGGTCACGGGGGGCCTGGAGCCTATCCCAGGAGACTTGGGGCACATGGCAGGGTACACCCTGGACAGAGTGCCAATCCATCGCAGGGCACAGACACACACACATACATACACACACACACATACACTCACTCATTCACACACTACGGGCAATTTGGGACCGCCACTTAATCTAACCTACATGTCTTTGGACTGGGTCGAACCCGGACCCTGGCGGTGCAAGGCGACAGTGCTAACCACTACACCACCAGTCTGCAGTACTCTGGTGTCACTTGTTCAGTCTATGCATGGTTGATTGCTTTCAGAAAATCATGTCCAAAAATTTCCCACAGAAGTTCACAATTCACTGCAATGGATTTGCACCCTGTCCAGGGTGTACCCTGCCTTGTTTCAAAAGTCTCTTGGGATAGGCTCCAGTCCCCCAGCAACCCTGAATACAGGATAAAGCGGTATAGACGATGAATGAGTGAGTTCACAATTCATTTGAGAATTTGCTCGTTTTAGACCCTGGCTTCAGAAAGTGTAAGTTCCATCACATATTTTTTCAATCCATTAAAAGAACCAACTGATTCTAAGTATCACATCTCCAGGCAGCACTGAGAACTATAATACATCCATCCATCCATCCATCCATCCATGAACATCTGTTGTCCATTGACCATGGTGGTCAATGGTGATTACCATTGTATTTATTCCCATTTTATGACCCTGGTAGAACTTCCAGTCAGCATTCACACGCTACGAGCAATTTGGGAATGCCAATTAGCATAATCAGCTTGTCTTTGGATTGTGGGAGGAAACTGAGGAAACCCTGAGAAAACCCACCAAGCTCGGGCAGAACATCCAAACTCAGGCCCTAAGGCGGGAGGCTGAAGGTACAATTCTGCAGGGCTAATCTCTAAGCCACCATGTGCTGACCCATGGCATATGTTGTTCTAATAGTTTTGACCACCCCAAACGTAAGGAGTAAAACATGATCAGCTTTGATATGAAAATAACAAATGATAGGCTGGTGTCTTGTGTTACAAAAGAACTACCTGTTATACGTCTCAAAGTCTTTCATTACAGAGAGCTGACACTGGAGGCTCCTTTATAAAATTCTCCTGACATAAAAAGTTAAATTTTATAATCCAGTTTTGGGGATCCTATACAAGTCCCAGTGCAGTTGTTTTTATTGAAAAGATAATGTATTATGATTGATCTGGCTCATTTCTCAAGGCAGACTTGCACTTCTCTAAACCCCATCTATAAACCTCCACACCATTACGCTATTTTCTCACAGCAGAAGTGTCGATTCCCATTGATTTTGCACAAAAGCGAATGCATTTGGACATCATTCAAAAGCCTCGATTGCATAACCACTGAATTAGTGCTAAAATCCAGTGCTCTGGCTGTTTAATTCAAATAGTTTGGATGTTACACTGAGTTGTACTCTTAATTATTTATAGCTGCTTTGACATATAGACTAAAGATTCTTGTCATAAACATTTATTGCATATAACTGTCCAGCTGAATGATGTAATTATTTTCAGTATTGCTAATGCAAATACGTGAAATTTTTTTGCCATTGTTTTTGCCATTATTTTTTGCAAATGTTGATGAAAGAGGAAAGACTCAGGGTGTGTAGTGGTATGAGAAGAGGACAAGCAAAGAATGGTGAGATGTGTGCCTGATCAAATCCATCCATCCATCCATCTTCAACCGCTTATCCAAAGTCGGGTCCAGCAGGGAACCCAAACTTCCCTTTCCCCAGACACATCAGCTAACTCTGACTGGGGAATCCCGAGGCGTTCCCAGGCCAGTGTGGAGCTATAATCTCTCCATCTAGTCCTTGGTCTTCCCTGTGGTCTCCTCCCAGCTGGACGTGTCAAGAACACCTCCCTACGAAGACATCCTGGTGACATCCTTACTAGATGCCCGAACCACCTCAACTGACTCCTTTCCACGCAAAGGAGTAGCGGCTCTACTCCGAGCTTCTCACGAATAACTGAACTTCTTATCCTATCTCTAAGAGAAAAGCCAGCTACCCTTCTGAGAAACCCCATTTCGGCCGCTTGTATTCGCGATCTTGTCTTTTCGGTCATGACCCAAAGCTCATGACCATAGGTGAGGGTTGGAACGAAGATCGACCGGTAGATTGAGAGCTTTGCCTTTTGGCTCAACTCTCTCTTCGTCACAACGGTGCGGTAAAACATCTGCAATACCACCCCCGCTGCTCCGATTCTCCGGCCAATCTCACGTTCCAATATTCCATCACTCGTAAACAAGACCCCGAGATACTTAAACTCCTTCACTTGGGGTAATGACTCGCTCCCTACCTGGAGTAGACAATCCATCGGTTTCCTGCTGAGAACCATGGCCACAGATTTCGAGGTGCTGATCCTCATCCCCGCCGTTTCACACTCAGCTGCAAACCGATCCAGCAATCCAGCCTGATCAAATATGAGCCTCAATTATGGACCGACATGGATGTGCTCACTATGGTAGAACCAAGCTGACACACACAGCCAAATATAGCCACTGTTTCCTCCTTAGTTTAAACCATAAAAAAAAGAATTGAATAGAGAACCCAAAAAAAAAAAAGAAAAAGAACCCAGAGCCTCAGAATTATGATGTCACCCATAGGTTTTCTGAAGAGCGCTTTGAATGCGCTCAACTGTGGTCGTTAACTTCTTGTCAGGAGATGACTCCTCTTAAATCCCATTTAATCCATAAATGGGCATATGTGCAGAGTGAACAGCACCTGGTTGTTGGTTGGAACATGCCAACTTACCTTGCTAGCTTAGCTTCATTTTAGCTACATCTCTCTCTCTCTCTGACAAATGAACAAAGGTTTCAGGAGGATGTCACTGTCTGCCTTGAGTCTCATCTGACCTTATCCAAAGCCCCTTGACACAGGACAAGAGCAGGAGAGTTCCTGCTCTCTCTCTCTCTCTCTCTCTCTCTCTCCTGGCCTATATTTCATATTTAATCTGGTCAAAGAGAAAGGATTTCTTGTCTTACTCCCCCAGTAATTCTGTCAAGACAGATGGTGCCTGTGTGACCCAGATTGGTAGTACAGACTCCAGACAAGTTACCGCAGTGAAAGGGGAAAATCCTGCACGAGTCCGATCCCCACCGGGCAGGTTTCACTGAGCCAAAGGATCTATAAGACAAATAACACACAGTGTCGAGAAAGAGGGACTGGGCCAAATAAACAATAGCTGAACTCACACTTAATGTTAAAATGCTTGACATGCTTGATTATGTAATGAACCTTATATGGGAAGGTAAGCTCTTTGTATCAACCTCTCTCTTTCATTTTATTTGGAGCTCCTTGCAACAGGTTGCATTTACCATTAATGCATGGATAAGATATGGACAGATAGATGATATATGCAATTGACTTTTTTAATCATCCCTGGTATAGATTGAGTTTTGTATGTGTGTGTACGTGTGCGAGAGAGATTTTTTATAAAATCCAGTCATTAAAGATTACAGATAATGGATAGTCCAGGTAATAAACTCTAGCCCTTGTCATACGAGACAGAACCAATCACTCTCCCAATCACTCTGCAGTGTATTCGTAATGAGCTAATCCATTCCAGAGAGATCGTTTGCCAGGCCACTCCATCTACTTCATCTTTAGTGTGCACATTAAACTCTGTAATAGGATATGTTTGCAAATTGCATTATAGACTTAATAAATTACACAAATAACAACATATGAGACATAAATTTAATATTATGTAAAAGTGTAACCAACCGGCAGTGGTTCATTCTTTCGGTGGCCACAACCTGGTTTCTTTTTCGGAGCTACAGTTGAATATTTCTTTCATAAAGAAATTATATACCTCTTGAAGGAAATCCTATGACTCTGCTCACTTGACAATGTTACCAAAGATATTTCAAGTAAACCTGAGTTGCTCATATTTTAGCAGTGTTCACCTCTTCCTTCAGATATACTTGGGTCAGGGGTAACTCAGTGGTTAAGGCATTGGACTAAAGTTCAGAAGGTCCCAGGATCAAACTACTCAGATGTATAATGAGATAAAAATTTAAGTCGCTCTGAATAAGGGCATCTGCCAAAAGCCTAAATGTTGTGTGGCTAATTTATGTGCTAACCTTGCTGAAGGCTAACTTACAAGTCAGCCATATTGTAGTGAAATATAGTGTAGCATATTTCAGTACCAGAATGATGAATTACTTTTGGCTTTCGATGTCATCGCATTCATTTCATCACTATTTTGTTGATGTATAGTACATGAGGGTGGCATGGTGGCTTAGTAGTTAGCACTGCGGCCTTGCACCTCCAGGGTCAGGGGTCGATTCCCATTACAGTATGTACATGGAGTTTGCTGGTTCTCCCCGTGCTTGGTGGGTTTCCTCTGGGTAAACTGGTTACCTCACATTGTCCAAAGGCATGCAGATTAGGCTAATTGGTGGGGGTCCTACCACAGTATACCATGGGAGTAAATACAATGGTCACCACTGCTCTCCACGGACCCTAGTTGGACTACAGGGGTTCCTTGATAGATAGATGTACATGAGGAGGAATATTGGACAAGTTAGAACTAATCGTTCAGCAGGACGGAATTACAGGATTGCCCTACAAGAATAATACTATTGGTCTCTTTTCAAATATGTCAAAAATAATGGAGGGCAGAAAGGAGTTCTTTTGGATAAGATGACTTTAACTTACCTTGCAAATGTATTGTAATTCACTGTCAGGGTTACTGTCAGTTCCAAGGTAAAGTGAAAAACAGTGATGGCTCACTGTCTTGAATATGTTGATATGAATATGATGATGTGATAGGAAAGAAAAATCCAAGAAGAATGTCAGTGGCTCTTTGAGATATGACTCCACAAGCCCTCTGGTGGTGTGCCGTTGTGTCTGGCACCATTCAATTCAATTTAATACAATTTTATTTGTATAGCACTTTTAACAATTGACATTGTCGCAAAGCATCTTTACACAATCAAAATAATTATTTAAGTTTGTATGAAATGTGAATGTGTGTGAATCAAAATGATAAGATTGTCCCTGATGAGCAAGCCAAAGACGATGGCAACAGTGGCAAGGAAAAACTCCCTGAGATGATGATTGGAAGAAAGCTTGAGAGGAACCAGACTCAACAGGTAACCCATCCTCATTTGGGTGAAAACCCATTAGCAGGGATTGATCTGCATCATACCGTGTGAAACTGGAAGTTCAGTATAGCAGGAGATTTGTTTAAGTTAATATGGATTCCAGTTTGTTATTGGAGGCTCAGGTAGACTGTAGGAAACTCCAGTCCTGAACTATCGAGCGACTGCAGTCATGACTCCTCAGCAAACAGCTGTCAGCATCAGCCGAGGCCAGGACCGTCTTTGTGGAAAAGTGGAACCGTCCCCAGACACCACACACATCCCAGACAGACAAAAACAGAGGCATCCATGAGACAGGTCCAGGAGAAGAGAGAGAGGAGAGAGCAGAAGAGAAGGAGAGATGACAGTTAGGTATGGTCACAGTCAAACAATGTATAATGTGAATGTATATTTAGTGCAGAATGCAAGCAGGGACTCCGGCAGGACTAACTATAACAGCATAACTAAAAGGGAGGAGCCAGAAGGAAACATAGACATGAGGGCTCCCTGAGATGTAAAGCAACCAATCACCTCACCGTCAACAAACCTGAGTGATCAATGAGAGTGGGGAAGACAGCATCTAAATATACCAGTTCACCAGAATCCTCTACGTCCATGAGTCCCCCAGATCTGCTCCTTTAACTAAGGTTAATCTATTTACAAAATGCTTGGCTAAATACAGCCTAGCCTAGACTTAAACACTGCGACTGTGTCTGAGTACCAGGACATTGCCACTGTGGATCCTTTGGGTGCTGTGGGATGTGGGGTGGGTGGATTGAACCTTGGTGGATTGAACTTGTTTGTCCAGTACAATATGTTCCATGGAATGGGACACTCAATTGGCATGGGATTTAAGGAGTTTGGAGGCTGTATCGGCCGCCTTGGGCTCCTTGCCTGCTGGAACTTGTGCACAGTGGACTGTAATGCGCTGGGTGTTCTGGTTCCACTGTGGCTGGCATTGACTTTTTTCAGCGATTTGTACTGCATTGTCTTCTCTGTTGATTCAGACCAGGCCGGCTAGCCTTTTGTCCCCATGGGCATGGATGAGCCTTGGGTGGCCATGATCCTGTCACCAGTGTGCTGCAGATTATTATAGTCAGAACTTTGCTCTAGCTACAGTAAGGCCCTTTGTTACAGTACTGAGAATGGGCAATGGCACATTGCATTTTGGGTAGCGGTTGCCATTAAAAATAAATCAAGAGACGGAAAAACATGAGCGCAGAGTGGGGAAAATAAATATTTCTGCAATATTCCTTATGAAGCAAAAGAAGAGTGCTACATGGAGAAAAGAATGTTGGTCTGAACAAGCACAAAGAGAGGTCACGATCTGTGAACAGTACAATATTTATTTATTTATTTGTATTTTCTCACTTCTCTACAGTGACCTTTTGTAATGAATCTTACATCACACCAATAGATTCTGAGATTATGAATTGACCTTTTACGTAAAGGTACAGCATGATGGTATGCAATGAATGAACAACTCTGTTAATGCAGCATGTGCTGCGTCCATCTTTGATCTCAGGCCAGTTGGACGGCACGGTTGGTCACTGTGACAGCTTGCTGTCTTTTCTGCTTGCTCGGTGTTTGTGGTTGCGCAAAGTTAGTTAGTCGAGTAGCGACAACACGACCCGGTACAGTATATGCATGAGTAGTAGTAACTACAGTTAAACAGGTTTTGATTATGACTATTGTGTGTGAAACTGCTGTGTCATTAGATTAGGTTAGATTCAACTTTATTGTCATTGCACATAGTTAATTTAACAGCTGGATGGAAATGCAGAGAGTATACCTATACACACACATCTACATATATGAATATACATATATTAGTATACAGTCTATGTGCAGACTATACAAATGAATGAACAGGAAGTATTTACACATGAACACATGTGTGTGTCAAGAAATGTTTCTGAAGGTTATGTTTGTTCATCCTAACGCTGCTACACATGACACCCAGTGCTTCTTTGTTACCTTTCTGAGTTCGCTTCTGAGCTGTAAAACATCTGCAATGTGTTTTC
Source organism: Clarias fuscus (assembly GCA_030347435.1). Taxonomy (NCBI): domain Eukaryota; kingdom Metazoa; phylum Chordata; class Actinopteri; order Siluriformes; family Clariidae; genus Clarias; species Clarias fuscus. The sequence continues at coordinate 8,503,347 of CM059217.1, read as the reverse complement.
CACACTGAGGATGAAACCAACTACAGTATGTCAGTTAATGACGCAGAAAGCATGCACTATTTGGCATAGTATAAACACCACTGAGATGTCTTCGTCCAGTACTATTACCACTCTGTCTCCGCTGTAGCTTTCATGTCCTAAAGCCCTACAACGCCTTGCATTCTTGACATCATGGTCAGTATTAAACTGTAAACATCTTTTATAATTGCCTCCTACCTAAGGTGATTCAAATACAGTATCTTTTACTCAGACTCTGTGATGAAGTGATAACGGTCAGTGGGGATGGCCAGCACTGAATATATGCGAACAAAGCTCTCTGTGAAATCTACACACACGCACGCCAACGCACACAATCAGTCTCTCATCATCACCCCTTATGGCTTAGTTTTCCTCCACTTGACATCGCGCTGCTCTCATCCGCTTTCCTCGAGTGTTTGATTCATATTTAATAATACTTTATGGCACAAATGAAGGATCACGTGATGTACCCTGAACACTCTCCTACTCTCGGCGCTTCATGCGTCTTCATGACGCCATCTGTCAACATAGCTCCTTCACCGCGCTCTCCATCTTTCTGCACTCTACATTTTCCCGGATCCTCTATTAGCACAGCTGCGTCTTCCTTCCTTCTCACAATTCCTAGCTGTGGTTTTCTGGGAGTGCGCGTACGTGTGCGGTGTGTGTTTAACAGCGACGCAGGGCCATGTAGGAGGCCCTAATCACAGGGGTGCGTCTATCGCCTAATTACCATGATTTAGCACCATCACTGCCACACAGTGCCACTCTCCATGCCACACAGGCCTGGCAGGGGTAAACAGCCTTAACTACCCACGCTGATTTCGCAAGCTTTCCAGCGATCCCCAGGGAAAAATGTATCACACAGACCAGCGCAGAAATGATGAATAAACGAAGCACAGCACAGACTTGAGCCTAGACTAAGGTTTGCTAGAAGCGGACATAATTATAACAGCTTTGAAAGATACAATGAGAGAACGCTAGAGATGAAAAGAAGGCAATTTTTAACGATATTGGCGGAACGCAGATCAAGAAGCATAGGATAGATGAAAGAGTGTAGTCAGAGCAAAGCGGAGGCCCACAACATGACCTGTAATTGAGCAGGGAGGCATAAGACTCAGCGAGCATCTGCCCTCTAATTAAAGCGAAGAGAGGTGTGCACAGCCTAAAGCGTCCAATATAGATAGAAAGAGGGGCAGGTGGTGTTTGCGCAACATCCCTCCGTCAGAACATTACAAAAAAAAAAACGGTGAATAAAAACTCTGATTGCATCAGAGCGAGAGAGATTTGCCGCGGACACGTTGCTGTGAATCCTAATTTCCAAATCCAAACACTGGGAATACAGGTAGGATAAACGATCTGAAAAAGCACACACTGATGGAGAAACGTACACACACACACACACACACACACACACACACACACACACACACACACACACACACACACACATGCAGGTAAAAATGGGGGTAAGGTACCAATAAAGTCGCAATAAAGGTCTGATTACCAGAAGGATACTGTCTTCTTGGAAAAAAGGCAATAAACCCTACCTTTGTATCTTTCACCTGGAAATGGAGATATAGAGTACTTTTAAAAAAAAGATTTAAGACGCAGAACTGGTCCTTAACTTGTAATTACTTTTTTAGATTAAAGCCTTAAAGGTACTTTCTAAGTAGACACTAAAGATACAAATGGTGTACCAAAACCCTAGTGACAAAAGAAAAGTATAGTCCAGTACCTGCTTTTCCCAGCGTGTCTGCTTTGAGATCCTGTTGCAGTAACAACACTGGTATAGGTGTTATTGACAGTACCATGGTGATTATTTGCTGATGTGCCTCATTATTTACATGGTTCTATTATGGTACATAGTTCCACCATGTACTATACTGCGGTATATGGTTCTACAGTATAGTACTATGCCACACATACAGTATCAGGACACTGTCAAAAATATGTAATATACTTTTATGTATCATAATGGTAGTATTTCTATAGTATAGTAGTATAAGTACCCTGGTAGTACTATGGTGTGCACTACAATACTCTGGTGAATACCATGGAACTTTGGGTACCACAGTGTCAACCAAAGGTCACCAGGTAATGCATGTACTATACCATACTAGTAGTCTGTACCAACATATCTAATATGGTACAGTCTTTGCAAACATATCATATTAGTAACTTGTTGCACTTTGGGTTCCACTGTATGTTTTGTATGCTATTCATCAAAGTATTTCACATACCATAGTACTACCATGGTACCCACTGAATTGCCACAGTACTTACCCTGGTAATTCATAAATCCTCTAATACTATTGTATATTATGGTATTTATTAAAGTTTACCATGCAAACAAAACAAAACAAACAAACAAAAAATTCTGCATGATGTTTCAGTAGCACATTATATGTAGGGAACCTATACTGGGGTTTTATAATACACTAATAAACATTGTATCAATCTTTTTGAAAGCAATGCTGAAGGCTTATATTAAAACCCTTAAGGTGACCGAGGTCATTACATAAGAAGAGAGAGAGTGGAACTGATGCGCGGCCAATGGTGGGACTCTAGAACTGACACGCGGCCAATGGCGGGACTCTAGAACTGACGCGCGGCCAATGGCGGGACTCTAGAACTGACGCGCGGCCAATGGCGGGAGTCTAGAACTGACGCGCGGCCAATGGCGGGACTCTAGAACTGACGCGCGGCCAATGGCGGGACTCTAGAACTGACGCATGGCCAATGGTCCTAGTGTAAGACTCTAAACTGACCCATGGTAGGCTCATAGGCGTGCGTGTGCGTGCGTGTGCGTGTGTGTGTGTGTGTGTGTGTGTGTGTGTGTGTGTGTGTAATATATTGTGCCTTGAAATGGTGTCCTCAGTCAGGGTGCATTCTCGGCTCACGCCCAAACTAACTACAGTATGATAAGACTCATTAAAAGATCTAAGAGTATAATAATATTATGTTACAGGTTTTGACATTCGTCATCCTCCCAAATTCCTGAATTTGTTATGAAGGTCAAATCCTTCAAATAAACAAAAAGAGACCATCGTTTATCTAGTAGCTGAAACACATTCCAAAAAAAAAAAAAAAAAAAAAAACAATGTTCAGCAAAAGTTTATTCGAACTGGCTCGATTTGGCTTCAGACAGTCCACAAACCGTCACAAAGCTACATAACATCTGATTATTGAGAGCATCTCACATTTTCACATGAAATGATTTGAAAACTTAGAATAAGAAGATAGAAACTGGGTCATCTTAATAAAATGAAAAGTAAAAGGACGACAAATGAATAGTCTATTGAGTATTTACTGTATATCATGTATGTATACCATCACCCTTCATTTTGGATTTTTTCTTTGGATTTTGACATTTCTTTACCTGCCACAAGCAGCTCGCCTCACCATACAGCAGCTAGCAAAAAGGGGCCTGTGGATGCTAGATTCCTCAGAGTGAGGTAAAGGCTTGCACCTTTAGGATCCGGGTTTAATTCCTGCCTCGGGCTCCGTGTGCATGGAGTTTGCATGTTCTTGGTGGGTTTCCTCCAGGTACTCAGCTTTTCTCCAACAGATTAGGCTAACTGGTGTTTCCGAATAGCCTGTAGTGTTTGAGTGTGCGCTCAGCAATGGATTGGCATCGCATCCAGAGTGTTCTCTGCCTCATTCTCTAGGTCTCCTGGGTTAGCCTCCAGTCCCCCCATGACCCTGTACACAGGATAAAGTGGTATAGACGATGAGTGAAAGGATTAGATAATGAATATGTGATTGACAGCAGAGAGAGAGAGAGAGAGAGAGAGAGAGAGCATATCATTCCTCTCAACCAGGGACCACAGTCAATTTTCCTCGCATGGCTCTTGCAATGGATGACTGTGTGACATCATCAGAAATAATCTAATCTCCTGACGAATGGTTTTCTGCACCACTTATTGCATACAATAGATTGCACCTTATTTTCAATTTTAAACCATTTTCCATTTTTATTAAATGTAACGAATAAAATAAACGACATTTCCGCTATCCAGGCAGGTTTGGTGTACAAATTCCAAATCCTTACCCCTATTAATGGATGGAGATGGACAACCCTACAACCCTACATTAGCACAACCTTCATCTTGTCAGCTAGTCCACCTGGCTCAGTATCATTAGCACCAAACGACAGGCTTCCACTCTGATACTGACACTGCCTGTCAAAGTCTCCCATATAAATGGCTCAATTATGGTTACTGTTGGTGTTTGAAAGCAATAATCACCCCACTGAATCACACGTGGTGGAGCAGTCAATAAACTGAAGGATTTTCCGTGTCGATCCACAACATGGCCGTGAAAAACAAGAAGCCGGGTGCCAGCTGAACAGAGTTCTTAGTGAGAACTAAAGCGCCTACTTGGCTCACCCCGGCCTCTCCATTCGAGTAATTGGGACGTCGCTTCGCCCGCCTGCGGCATTGACGTCGGTCCAAAGAGCGACCCCTGGACTCATCATAACCGTTTTCCTCTGTTATAGGAAATAAACTGGGACATGTCAAATCTTTTTTTTTTTTATGTTATATAACATCATAACTGTTTTTTTTCTTTCCACTAACCATCTGAAAAATAAGTTCAAATGCCCTAAATGGTCTGACAGATCTCTCTCTCTCTCTCTCTCTCTCTCTCTCTCTCTCTCTCTCTCAATCTGCCTTAGCATAAAAACCCAAATGAACTGACGAGAACGCTTGTCTGTGATCGGCAAGAAGCACCTCTTTTCCCATTTGACAGAAAAGTCTCACCGCGAGACTCAAAATAAAGTCTTCAAAAGAGAAAGAGACGACGCGGTGTTGACATTTTGACACATGGAGTTGTCTCCGATTCGGGTGCTGCGTCTGAACGCCTACGTCGCGTTTAATAAGCCAGTTAATAGGAAGGCACTTTGCACATCACATCACCAGTTGCTCAGGGATCGGTACGTCTGTGTGAGTGTGTGTGTGTGTGTGTGTGTGTGTGTGTGTGTGTGTACGGTGGAGAAATTGCATTATCATTCCTGAGCTAATACATCCTTTTTCTTCAGGGATTCAGCAGTCTTTGGAGGATACTAATTTTACACACACACACACACACACACACACACACACACACACACACACACACACACACACACACACACACACACACACACACACACACACACACACACACACAAACACACGTGCAGGTTTCATGCCACTGTGAAGAACTTCTCATTATGGGCTTAAAGGGACACGCTTTTATATCAAACCGGGGACCAAGAACAGAAATATATGACACTTTTGCGCTAGTGGGGACATTTGAACGATTTTTTTGGTTGTTGCATTTTTTCAGTTACTAAGGTTCAGATTTCGATTAGAATTGATTATATTTACGTCCAGCATCTATTGCATTTATATTGTCCTTGCGAGAATCATAAGACAACTGTGTGCGTGTGTGTGACTTGTCAGTCTGTCACAGGCTCCCGTGTGCTTGTTAGCTGAAGATCTTCTGCGCTATTTGAAGAGGTTTTAATGATGATCTGAAGAACTCTTTGAAAAGCAGTGTGGGCTGAGCTTCTGTAACCTGATTTCAATCCAGAAAAAAAAGAGTAAGCCTTTTGTGTTTAACTAATTAAGAGGAAAAAGGAAGAAAAAAAAATTAGACACTTTAGACAATTTTCAACAGAAAGAACGTAGAGACAAAAAAACAAAGAGGCGGAAACGTCCGGGTCTTCGTGGGACATCGGTAATATGAGCGTATAGATTTGAGAATCGAAAGAGGAGGCTGATGGGAAGGAGAGGGTGGGGGTGGACGGGTAAGTGGAAATGTGGGGGTAGTACGGTTTCCTCATGAGTAAACTGGGACTCGTGGATTTTCCCAGGAATGACAAATCGTGCTTCATGAGGGTAATAGAACGCTGAGCGATGAAGAAGGAGAGAGAGACAAAATGGTGGATGTCTCTATACATAGCAGATGTGGATGGGGAGATGAGGTGTGAAGAAGAAGAAGAAGAAGAAGAAGAACACCAGGGTTCAGTGGAAGACAGAAAGAGGGAGGAAATAGATGGAGATGATAAGAATATGAGCGAGAAAATAAATGGGATGAAGAGGAGAGCAGAATGGGTGGGTGGGGGGTAAAGAAGAGAAAAAAAAAACGAGAGACTGCATGATGGGGGTTTCCATGGTGATACTTTTTCTCCTCTCCCACGCGCATAGAGACTGTGGTTCGAGCCACGTATCAGCATCCGCCATTTTCCTTCTCTTTCCCGTTCCTCGCCTTTTTCACGTGCATGAATAAAAATGTTATCGATTAAACGCTCATGTGAAGGTCCTCCGACATTCCACGGATCTTTCTTCCCTGACCTTTTTTTCTCTCCGCCTTACATATAGATGTACTGTATGTCTCTCTGCCAGTGCACGTGGTGAACATCGAATACACTCTATAACACATCCAGGAGAAAAGAAGCATGAATTCACAAAGCAAACCACAATCTCGTTTCAGCTTTCAAATGGAGACAGACTGGTCCCTTGCTCCTCTGGGGTCCACTCTGCCCAAACAGGCGAACGTGTGCTGCATCCTAAAGAGCCTACACACACACACACACACACACACACACACACTAAGACACACTAAGACACACTAAGACACACTGCAGACATACACACAGCATGGAGGTGAGGAGTGGTCCTCTACACAGACAGGGGCTTCAGCATCCATCGTGCCGGAATGCCGCGCTCGCCATGCGCCCGTGTGTGGACCAGAATCTGCAGTGACAAATATAGAATATGTTTATTGACTTGCAGCCTCATAACATGCGTGTGGACGTGCTGGTGGACATGTTTTATGAGGAAACGTGACATGCATGAATAAACAAGAGCCCAAACCTTCGCATGGAGGGAGCGAATAGGGTGGCGGCTGTCGTGGGGAATGGTTTCTAAGACGGCACTGCCACCTGGTGGCTAGTCGGAAAACTAGCAGACTCAATGTAGTGCGACATACTATATAGTGTGTCATTATTTATTGTGGTAATTAAAAATTTAAAAGAGAGAAACCGTGTACGCCTGCTCATTCATGCAACCCAGTCAAGAGTTTCACTCGATCCGAAGTGATTTACTCAGTGATGTTTTGGAGCAGACAGGCTGGTTTGAGGCGGCACAGTGATGTAGTGGTCAGCACTGTTGCCTTCTCCTCCTGGATCTGGGTTCGATTCCCATCTTGGGGTGTGTGTGTGTGTGTGTATGTGTGCATGGAGTTTTGATGTTCTTCCGATTTTGATGGGTTTCCTCCGGGTACTCCGGTTTCCTCCCACAGTCCAAAGACATGCAGGTTAGCTTAATTGGTGTTCCCAAATTGCCCGTTGTGTGTGAATGAGTGTGTGTGTGTGTGTGTGTGTGTGGCCTGTGATGGATTGGCACCCTGTCCAGGATGTACCTCGCCTTGTGCCCCAAGTCTCCTGGGATAGGCTCAAGACCCTCCGTGACACTGAATACAGGATTAAGCGGTATAGATGATGAGTCAATGAGTGAGAAGGTGTCCAGGTGAACTGAACAACATTGATCACCAACTATACACTCGTAAACTGGTAAAGTTTCATGGGCACCCAAGGCTCATTTATGCAGATGACCAAAGGCCAGGCCATCTGTTACAAACAAAAAGAAAAGCCAGTGGAGCACAAATCCCTCCAAACAAGTCAAAGCCAACCAGGATAAAAATGTATCAAAACACCCAGTGCCCAAAGCCATCTACTTTTTTGCCGTCTCCAAATTCCCCAAATCCTAATCCAATCAAGTGTCAATGGATGCGACAGACAAACAAAATAAAAACATAGATATTATATCTATCTATCTATCTATATATATATATATATATATATATATATATATATATAAATATACAGTATATAGTTTATATATGGATGGCTGATTTATGCCCGGACAGTGGCATAGTGGTTGTTGTTTGCCAGTTTCTTGTTAAGCACTAAAACTTTTTTCTTTCCACATCAAGAGAACAAAATGGACAGGCTGGTGAGATGATGTCTGTTTATAGAGGCTGTAACGTATGAGATAACAGGAGCTAACTCGCTTTGTAGATATTTAACTGGATTAAAAGTACCTACAAATAGATTTAAAAAAAGTATTAGATATCAGAATTCTGTAAATGAACATCGCAGAAGTTGGTAATTTTCCCAAAACAGCATGACCTCAGGTTTTTATTGGTCATTTATCTCGTTCAAACACGTAATGTTCTTGTGATTAGATTACGCCTGATTATAATTACTTGATTTTTTATTATTTTTTTTTAAATAGAGCTGTTTGTGCCTTCGAGGCATTTGAATTGATGAACACGATACAACATGACTGTGTGTTCAGACATCATGATCACTTGATGGTGTGCCTGAGGAACAGTAGCGAGCCTCCAGGACAGCTCTGGCTTTTTGTTTCTGCCTCATCTTCTGAACAAGTGTGTCATTTTACTCAGGTCCCAGACTGAAGAGACAGAGACATAAATCTCAGCAGGAGCTGAATGACGAAATTCTAATCAACATAAATTACAGCTTTCCTCTCAGTTAGAGCCCTAGGGCTTCTGGAGCTTTCCATCAGACACATGATTCATCATCACACATACACACGTTCCGTCCTGCATGCCAATCACTTACACACCGACTAGTGCAGAGCAGGACACAGCCACTAGACGTGTCATTATACAAACGGAACAAGCGATGAGAGAGATACAGGATACAGCGCTTTTAAGAGCAATGGGACCCGGACCGGGTGGGAGAGGAATGTATGTAGTATAGTAACACTAAACAGTAAATTGGACTGGTTGTGAGAGAAATGTTGGCTATGCGCCTTACCATTAACTCTTGACTGGTGTAATCCATCTTCGAGCTCTGAGACAATCAATTGGGGGTAGAAGCACTAGACTGCGAGCGCGAGAACGGTTTCGGAATTTCAACAGACGGAGACAGGAACGTATGGATTGTTTTATAAATGTTGAATAAAGTTTCTGAGTTCTGCTACTATAATTTATAAAATGTATGCAAACGTCTTGAGCCACCCCTCATTTCTTCATATTTTTAGACTATCTTGCAAGTCTTGAGGAACAGTTTTCCACGTTTCCTCATTTGTGGCAAGTTACTGTCCCTCATTTTCAGTTCCGTCCCTGTACCCGAGCAGCTTCAGAGGAATGCTTTTAGTTTGTTAAGCTCCATAGTGACCTAGGAGTCAATCATTCAAGCATAAATGCTGGAGCCTATCCCTATCCTAATCCCTAACTCTCACACATACATAATACATAGGTTATGAATTAACGCTATCTATTAGGACTATTGCTATATAATTAATGTAGAATGCTTAACAAAAGAATTTACATGGAGGTAAGATTAACCCTTTATAATAACATTTTCATTTAAATAATATTATATATATTAGGTATATATTATATATAAATTATTAGGTAGAATTAAGAATCTTTGCAGACCTATTCATATTTCTTCCAACAATTAAAACAACTTAAATATTCAAAGATGTACACATTGAGGGAATTTTGAAGCAATGCTTAATTCAATATGACAGATTACTTGATTATTAAATTACTCTTTTTTGGCTTAGTTATTGTTTGCAAAGCGCAATGTCCAGACTTATATTATAATACAAAACAATATAATATAACATAATATAATATAATATAATATTATATAATGTAATATAATATAATATAATATTATATAATGTAATATAATATAATATAATATTATATTATATAATGTAATATAATATAATATAGTATAATATAATATAGTATAGTATAGTATAGTATAATATAATATAATATATAGTATAGTATAATATTATATAATGTAATATAATATAATATCATATAAAATATAATATAATATAATATAATATAATAATATAATACAATATAATATAATATAATATAATATAATATAATATAGTATAATATAGTATTATATAATGTAATATAATATAATATAATATAGTATATAGTATATAGTATAGTATAGTATAATATTATATTATATAATGTAATATAATATAATATAAGTTTTTAGCACAAGATGTAGCACAGGGTAAAGCAGTTACACCCTCGTACCACTAGAGGAAGCTTTAGGCTGTAACTACACACAACAGGTCGGAGCATGAGGGAGCACTGACGACAGTTAAACACAATAAACAACAACAACAAAAGAAAACACAGAAAACACTTACCACTGCATTCTCACTATATTGCACAACAGTACTCATGTAGTAATTGCAGGCTGTATGTTTGTGACTATTCAGTAAGGATAACTCAACTGAAGACAAGCAAGCTTCGCAATCAATGCTGAAATAATGCCATTCATTTCACAAGGATTATCCCAGAAGCTAATGATTTACTATTTGTTTACCCCTGATTAACAAGCTTCTTAAAGCATGCAAGATCTATGACCGAAGATGATTTGAAATCTTCTCCGAACAAACCGGGATACATAAATCTACTGATACGGACTCAACATTAGTCATCACTGCGGTGGGCCAAGGAGAAAGTGACAGGGAAATCTGAATTCCAGCGTTGTGTTATATTTAGATGATGGACTTGTGCACTTATAGAACTTTTAATTGGTCATATATTATTATCTATCTGTTATTTTTTTTACCAATTATTTTGTGTAGAGTCGTGAGCTTATCCAAGATCCTGGAGCTTATCCAAGGGTCACACACGGTCACACACTATGGGCGATAGACTGTGCATGTTGTTAGACTGTGGGAGGAAACCAGAGAACAATAATGTGATGTCTTTGTTTGCAACACTTGCAGGCTCGTTCTTGTAATTTTATTGAAAAAAAGTTATTTTCTGCAAATAATATACTTTTTATCAGAAAAAAAACAAACCCTGTTTAACCCAAATTTGCTTTGCAGTCAAAGGTTTCTGCCAGCTTCACAAATCCATGCACTTTCTAACGGATGGATCATTTCCCATGGCTAATTTAATGATAAACCCTATAAATATCAATCCTGACGAGGTCATGAGTTTCACTGTTGGTGCCGTTATTCTCTCCGGGTGCGCCGAGCTCATGGTGCTTTGATGAAAGCCTGGGGCTACAGTAGCAGAGCCCGAGAGCTGTGTCCTATTTTCACGACATGTTTTGTTAACTACGCGTGTCAATTACTACAACACAATGGCTCATTTTGACCGAGTGACTGGAAGCAAGCCAGAAATCTGTCCCGTGAATTGGCTGCTTGATTTGTAAACCGTCTATACACACTCATTATAAGGTTGTTAGAGTCACTCAGACCCTATAGAGATCTACTTTTAAAATCCATCCCAGGTAATCTGATCCCAAGAAGACAGCTCTAAGTACGGGTATCAACACAGACAAATGTGCCTCATAGACGCACCGTAATCCCTAGAACTCAAATTACAGTACGTTTGAAAGCAACCAGAGACAGGAATGACCGGCGAATATACAGTATGTGTAGTGAATTCATCATGACTATCTAGGGATGTTCTGGTGCTTTAAAGAATAACAACTAAAGGTGAAAACCATCACCCTTTGAATAGCAGTAGAAACGAAAGCAAGTATTAATAATGTTAATGACCAAAATGTTTTGGTTTTAATAGATATTAAATGATTCATTTGATGCGAAATCTCAAGATAATTGAGAAAATCTCTGATTAAGATGCTGTCTTCTTTTACGACCTCTACTGTATAGAATATTTTACGTAAAATTCTGAGAGGCGAGATGATGGGTAGTGTCATAGTTATGTATTTAATATTGACTTAATAATGACAGTGCTTACTTTTTTAGTATATTTACAGCTTTAAAATATTACTTTTTTTTATAATTATTTATAATGAGTAACATATTATTTGAGATTGAGATATATTTACTATACTATACTATACTATACTATACTATACTATACTATACTATAGTACAGTACTACTAGAACTATATTATAGTTACTATATTACTATAAAAAAAAGATATCCCTGAGAAAGTGCTATTTTTTAGGCTGTGTAATAATACCAGAGCGGCGCTGTTGCTTTGCACCTCCAGGGTCCGGGTTTGATTTCCCGGATTTCCTCTGAGTTTTGTGCATGGAGTTTGCATGTTCTCTGCATGCTTGGTGGGTTTCCTCCAGGTACTTCAGTTTCCTCCCACGTTCCAAAAGACATGTAGATCAAACTAATTGGCATTCCCCAAATTGTCGGGAGTGTGTGAATGAGCGTATGAGTGTGTATCCTGTGACACTGTGTACAAGATCAAGTGGTACAGACGTTGAGTGAGTGAGTGAGTGAGTGAGTGACAGTAATACCAAATTACAGATCCCTGGCGCGCTCAGATAATATGCTTTTGTAGTTCGTTCACTCATTTTACTGCACAGTTTAGTATAATGAGCAAAGAAACTGAAAATGTGTGTATTCTGGGTATGATGATCCCAGCCAAGGTGACTTGAAGCCCACTCCAGTCATTCCAATAAAAAGTTATCCTTGAAAATTGATGCATAACTTGTACACAAGTACAACAGTCCTCCACTAACACCACTTGCACATGGCAGGAACAGCTGGGTGTTATCCCTGTACAGTCCTGACTTTACTCCACATGTTTGGTCCAATAAAGGAGTTCCTGGGAGGCCGGAGTTTCAGATGTGAAGCAGCCAGTCTGATCGTGGCTCTGGTTTACTGAGAGAACTTTCTACCTTGATGGTGTCCAAGCACTAGTGAAACACTGGGATGAGTGCATTAGTGTAGCAGGAGATTATATAGAGAAATAAAGGGAGTTTTTACTCTCATGAGTGTATTCTTTTATTACGCACAATCAAAAGGACTTGAACGTACATTGTAAAGTGTGCTCTAGAATTACTCTTGGAGCAATGAGAGGGAAATTCTGATGCGATGATAGTAACCGAGTCACTCTCAGGCCCTCTATATACACTTATCCCATTCGCATGAACGAACAAAAAAAAACTAGGAATGTGTTTTTTTTTTCTTTTTTCTCCTTTGTGTGCACAGAGCCACCATATTGTCCTCCATGTTGGCCTAAAGCAGCATGACATGTGGATGGAATAACAATTCAAATCTACTTGACTTGAAATGCTTCTTATACGCCTGCTCAACTACTCCGAACGCTCTGCCTTGATTAGCTGCTTTGAACATGAAGTACAGACATCAGTAAAGCAGCGGGGTTGCTTACCGTGCCTTGATTGTATTTCAAAGTGCTAATTACAATCCATTGACACTTCGAGCGAGAGACGTGAAGCTGTGATGACGCTAGTGTATCACTGGCACGGAGTACAAATTTTCCTATAGTTTGCTCTTATAGTTTGCTCTTATCTATTGTTTTTGGTTTTTTTGGTTTTTTTCTTTACCGGAGTAAGTAAAGCTGCACAGGTGGAGTTTATATATCCGGCTTCCAGCGTCAGTGCTTTCAGTCTACACTGCTAACCAGGAAAATAACTAAAGAGGGCAATAAATGTGCAAAATAATAAAATATGCATATCACATTACATCATTAAAGGAATTACCACAGAAGCATGTCCATCATCAGAGCCCTCCGGCTAGGTCAATCGCAGCTCTCGCTCGGTTGGAGGAGGGCTACAGGAGTCTCGTGAAGGGTGATAATGACCCAGGTGTTAAAGTAATCACTGTAGCGTCTGGATCAGCCAGTCTCAATTAGCAGAACGGGACTGGATAGTGACGTGTAACCTGCAGCGCATAAAGCGCTTTTCTTTAGCACGTGATGGAATTCACTACTTTTGATTTGAATCGGATTTAACTTTAAAGGATGACAAAAATAACTGTGCAAGAAATGCTTCACACGAATGATGACATTTTCTTTGTCTTTTTTTTTTTTAATCTGAAACTGTGACAAAAGTGAAATGAAAAAAAAAAAAAAAAAAAAAGGACAGAAGTCTTTGCCACGTTGCATTCGTCTCCTATTTTCACACCCAGCTGGGCACACACACCTGCTCTCAGTGGGAGGCTCAGCCATGAGAAGTGTAGCATATGTCTATTTCCAAAATGAAAACATTGTTTTAATGCTTTTTGATGATTTTTCGTCAGGACTCTACAGTATGAGGTCTGGAATTAAAACAGCTAATTTGATTTTAAGACTAATGCATGCACAACCTATACTTCATTATTCTCTCTCATTCCATTCCAAGTCATTACCGCTAGCTGATACGTATTTCCTACAGTGTTTCTACAAATTGTGCAGTTGGTGTTCAACAAATGTTCTACATTCAGTTGATTATGCACCGTATGGTTCAGGTGTCATCAGATGAAGAAAGCACTAAATGACACCAGTACTCAGGAAAAACTATTTAAAATCTTACGGATAATGCTTCTCATTTGTGAGGATATATGATATATACAGTATGATGTGGCAAAGGATAGGTCCGTCTAGTGGAGACGATTTATATCATGAAATGATATATGTTTTTTAAAATGATGCCCAGAAATGATAAAAAACCATAAACTCTCCAGTTGACTGCGCAAATAGATATAAAAAAAAGAGCAAATATCGCTCTTGACCAGAAACATTCACGAACATAAATACTGACCCCCTGAACAAGTGAAGCGCCCCTCCCCTTCTACAGTATTTATCCCACAAGTTGATTACTGACAGCTTCTCAAAACAACCATATCAGAATGTGCTTTTACTGTATGATAAAAAAAACACTCATTACTTGGGAATAGTAACACTAACTCATACCACGCTGTTCTTAATAATAAATATTTTTATAACCGCACTCTCTTAACTACCAAACCATGGTATTGGTGCTAAAAAGTGTCTCACCTAGGTGGAAAAGTGAATTTTAGCTAGAATCATAGAACACTATTTTTCATAATACTTAATGCTTCTTATCTCCCGATCCATGCTTCTTTTTCTGTGAATATACATGCACATTTATATTTTTTTCAAGTACTGTAAAAAGAAACTTTTTAGTTTGCTAAATACAATTTCACGTTTCACGCCCTTTTATGTCTGTAGTGTCCGTAACTTTTTGAAATCAAATCTTTCAATGATCTTAATTGTGATTGAGATGAAACTCGGCCAATTTAGATTTCACATGAAAAGATATAAACCTGAAAACGTGTATTATTTTTAAAAAGCAAAATTGTTAAGACATCACAACAACATGAGTTTGACATGGTTACGGACACTACAGATTTTTTGCTTTTTAAACTTTTGACAAAAACCAATTTGAGAAACAATTTTTACAGATCATATGTTCTTGAAGCTTACACCAATTTTACTATCAATACTCATAAAGAAATATAAATAATTAGCATTATTAGTCATTAGTGATTGAAGTGAGACAGTATAACGCTGAAAAATGGCCATTTTTGGAAGCAAGATTGGTCACTTCCATGTTGTATAAGCTTCAGAAGCTTCCTTTTTCACACATTTTCTGTATTATATGTATAATGTACTTTTTTTTTTTTTTTTTTTTTAAATCAGTACCAATACTGTGTTTTGGCCTTAAGTGTTTTATTCCTTACATACATGGCCTTCTGTACAGAAATGTTACTTCATCCCTTTATTTTTTGAGCTTATCTTATTTGGTATATCCAGTATTTTAAAATATATATATATAAAAAATCAATATTTGCTGTAGGAAAGAGAACAGAGAGAGTGTGTGAGAGAGAGGGGGAGAGAAAGAGAAAGACACACAAGCGCTTTATATGTTTGTTTTTTTATTGAATCGGGCGTAGGTGTGGAGTCACACTGGTGCTTTATGCTCTACATTATCTCTCATTACTTGCGTTTACGTCATTAGCAGAACTCTGAACAAACCTGGATAGAGAGAAAAAAAAAAAAAAGGAATGAAGGAGGAAGATGATAAAAAATAAATTTAGAATGTACCCAATATAAATCTTATTTCCTGTCCACAAGGGATAGGAAAGCATGTCTGCATAAAAATGTCTCACTTACTGTACACCATGAACACACATGCACACTAAATACACTCTCCATGCCAGTTTCACACACACACGCAAACACACACACCATCCTCTCTTACACAACCTGATCAATGCTTTCACACACTGAGCGGCAACAGCTGCATACAAACAGCTCTCACACATCCCACATCCACTGCGGGTCTGCTCCAGGTTAGACCAGGCAGGTCTGTAGACCCCTTAAAACAGGTTTTTAAATAAAATGTACTGTATATATGGCTCAGGATTGTTCAGGATAGAATGACATATCCTCTTTTTCAGCACAACCTAGGGAATATGATGAACGGAATTTTATTTTTATTTTAACCAAATATACAAAAATTTATATTAAATGGCCAAAGAAGTTTGCATAGATGCGCATACACGCATGTTTTTTTCCTGTTGTTTACTGGTTGTTTTTATGACCAAATAATAATCATATGCTCATTTTGACAGTTTTGCATATTCCATGCGATGTTATTTCTGGAGTTTTACTTTTATACCCTGAAAATTGTAACATTATATATATATTCAATTCAATTCAATTTTATTTGTATAGCGCTTTTAACAATTGACATTGTCGCAAAGCAGCTTTACACAATAACAAGAAGTAATATTTTGTATGAAATGTGAGTGTGTATGAATCAAAATGATAAGATTGTCCCTGATGAGCAAGCCAAAGACGATGGCGACAGAGGCCAGGAAAAACTCCCTGAGATGGTAATAGGAAGAAAGCTTGAGAGGAACCAGACTCAACAGGGAACCCATCCTCATTTGGGTGATAACGGAGATCAGGGATTGATCAGCATCATACTGTGTAAGACTAGAAGTTCAGTATAACAGGAGATGAGCTTAAATTAAATTAAAAGGAGTCCAGTTTGTTCCTGGAGGCTCAGGTAGACTGTAGGAAATTCCAGTCCAGAACTATCGAATGACTGAAGTCACAGGTCCCCAGAGAACAGCTGTCTGCATCAGTCGAGGACAGGACAGTCTTCGTGGAAACCAACCCCAGCCACCACACACATCCCAGGCGACGAGATCTCTCTCTCTCTCTCTCTCTCTCTCTCTCTCTCTATATATATATATATATATACATATATATATATACATATATATATATATATATATATATATATATATATATATATATATATATATATACACACACAGACACATACATTTTCACCTAAAGGATTATTAGGAACACCATACTAATACGGTGTTTGACCCCCTTTCGCCTTCAGAACTGCCTTAATTATACGTGGCATTGATTCAACAAGGTGCTGAAAGCATTCTTTAAAAACGTTGGCCCATATTGATAGGACAGCATCTTGCAGTTGATGGAGATTTGTGGGATGCACATCCAGGACACGAAGCTCCCGTAACACCACATCACAAAGATGCTCTATTGGGTTGAGATCTGGTGACTGTGGGGGCCATTTTAGTCCAGTGAACTCATTGTCATGTTCAAGAAACCAATTTGAAATGATTCGAGCTTTGTGACATTGTGCATTATCCTGCTGGAAGTAGCCATCAGAGGATGTGTACATGGTGGTCATAAAGGGATGGACATGGTCAGAAACAATGCTCAGGTAGGCCGTGGCATTTAAACGATGCCTGATTGGCACTAAGGGGCCTAAAGTGTGCCAAGAAAAGATCCCCCACACCATTACACCACCACCACCAACCTGCACAGTGGTAACAAGGCATGATGGATCCATGTTCTCATTCTGTTTACGCCAAATTCTGACTCTACCATTGACGTCTCAACAGATATCGAGACTCATCAGACCAGGCAACATTTTTCCAGTCTTCAACTGTCCAATTTTGGTGAGCTCGTGCAAATTGTAGCCTCTTTTTCCTATTTGTAGTGGAGATGAGTGGTACCCGGTGGGGTCTTCTGCTGTTGTAGCCCATCCGCCTCAAGGTTGTGCGTGTTGTGGCTTCACAAATGCTTTGCTGCATACCTCGGTTGTAACGAGTGCTTATTTCAGTCAAAGTTGCTCTTCTATCAGCTTGAATCAGTCGACCCATTCTCCTCTGACCTCTAGCATCAACAAGGCATTTTCGCCCACAGGACTGCCGCATACTGGATGTTTTTCCCTTTTCACACCATTCTTTGTAAACACTAGAAATGGTTGTGCGTGAAAATCCCAGTAACTGAGCAGATTGTGAAATACTCAGACCGGCCCGTCTGGCACCAACAACCATGCCACGCTCAAAATTGCTTAAATCACCTTTCTTTCCCATTCTGACATTCAGTTTGGAGTCAGGAGATTGTCTTGACCAGGACCACACCCCTAAATGCATTGAAGCAACTGCCATTTGATTGGTTGATTAGGTAATTGCATTAATGAGAAATTGAACACGTATTTATATATATATATATATATATATATATATATATATATATATATATATATATATATATATATATATATATATATATATATATATATATATATATATATATATATATATATATATATATACACACACACACACACAGACCTATGCTGTGTTGCAGGGTTTTATTAGTTAAATCTCTTGTTTCAATTCCCAGCAAATAAGACACAGGGACATGAACAATATTATTTCCTTGTTTGGTCACAATGGACAATATGTTGGAAATAGAACAGAAATTTTCTGAAAAAACATTTACTAAAACATTTTGCAACACACCCAGACACACACACACACACACACACATGAATGAAAATGCATCAATATTTTACAAAATACACACATATACTGTACACACAACAATGTATAGAAAACATAATATTCCCAAATTTCCGTTGCTTTTGTGTTTGGTGCATAATAATAATAATAATAATAATAATAATAATAATAATAATAATTACTATTATTATTTATTCATTTATTTATTTATTTATTTATTATAATGTTTAAAATATTTTTTGTCTTTTTGTAATTTTGTTCCTTTTCAAGGCCATTCTTATTTTTACCCATCATAGACAAGGATTTGTAATGTGTGTGCAGACTGAACATTATTTGATCCAGTGTGTGCTATTTTCAGCTGGCTAATACAATATTTTGTAATTTCAATGAGCGCTCATATAAAGAATATATGCCCATGATTTGAAGACTAAGTTGAACAAGTACTCTTGTGTTATTTTCTCTTCTCTCTTCAAGTTAGCTTGCAATTTTATCCCTAAAATTCATTCTTTTTAGGGACAAGCAAAAAAAGTAAAGCTGTATCTCAAGATACCATTTTGTTCAGTTTTCGTATTGTGTAAAAGGTTTAGTGGCTTATTTGGATATGGATACTATTTAATTCATAATGTAGAGTAATATTTGTATTTTTCATTTTGGACTCAAAGTGCATATTGTACAGTGTCTTTGAGTTTATTTACAATAAGATGTATTTATAAAGGTGGGATTACTCTTGTAATGGTGAAACTCTTGTGTAAGTTCTAAGAAGTCTATAGTTTAAAAACCAATGAACAAACACACACACACACACACACGCACACGCACACGCGCACACGCACACATTTCCCCCTATGAATTTTTATTACAGTAAACAGGGCGGATATTTTAATTTAACTACAGTGAGGAAATAATCACCTCATGAAAAATGGGTCTCTCTTATAACACTAGTTTCACCCAAATATTTCTTGTTTAAAGGAAAAAAGATGATATAAAAAAAAATTGCAAGAACATTCCTTTTTTATGCTATCAAAATAATCAATACATTTTTTAAAATCTCACTTCTAACAGCTCAATGAGCCTTGGAATATATTTTATATTTGTAACACTAGAGGATTGAAATGATGAAATTAGACATAAAGGCTACAATATGAACACTGAACCCAGACCCTCTGTTGAGATCATTAGTGTTTTACAAATGGCGTGTTTCTTTAATAAGATTGGGAGCAAACTGGTGATACTGCTGAGCTCTAATGGCTGAGCAGACTCTCTGGAGAGCCGTGAAAAGTGTGCACTGCATTTAAACATTGCACTATAAGTCTTTTAACAAC
Organism: Clarias fuscus; assembly: GCA_030347435.1. Taxonomy (NCBI): domain Eukaryota; kingdom Metazoa; phylum Chordata; class Actinopteri; order Siluriformes; family Clariidae; genus Clarias; species Clarias fuscus. Next base: position 8,483,397 of record CM059217.1, on the reverse strand, counting down.
TATGCACTATACACAGCCATGGAACAATATATGAATTTACTAAAACAACTGTCTGGAACAATATCATTATTTGCACCCTAAAAAATGCTGGGTTAAAAACAACCCAGACTGGGTTGTTTTTAACCCAGCTGCTGGATAAATATTGGACCAACTACATGCTGAGTTAATTTAACCCAGCAAGATGGGTAAAATATTCATTCAAAATACTAGGTCATACAGTATTTAACTATAATGCTGAGTTAATTCTACCTCACAAATAGGTTTTTATTATTTTTATGTTTTACATGTCTATGGGTGAAAAAGTTTAAACAGTTAAATTACTTTGATATACTGGTCTATTACCACTAAGTTTGCAAACCATACATATATGCATTAAACACCCAATTAAATGTACAAATCATAGAAAAAATATTTATATTTATTTTTCTAAAGCACAAGATCACATAATACAAAACAAGTTCAACAGCAACATCATTACGATACATTACTGAGAAGCACTAATGCCTGAGAGCAGTGCTGGTGATTATCTCCCAACATCAGGATGTAGAGGTTCGGCCTTGACACTTCAGCCTGCTGGAGAGATTCCACGGTGTCGGTTCCAACCTTAGAAAGAAAGAAATTAAAGAAAGTAAAAGTTTATGGAAAAATCGAGAGGATTGGCTAGTATTCATATTTGTAAGAAGATTAGTGTTTTGTAAGATTTTAGTGTTTTCCCTAACCCTAACCCTCAGCTTTTTTATATGTGGTTGCTAACGCTAGCAACCTAGCTAAATGCTAGCTAGCATCATGCTGGCACTAAAGTTAACAGTTTAGCTTTCACATCACTTCACCATCTTCATACACCCTGCAAGCATTCTACAAAGAAAGCTAAAACAGCTTAGCAGTTTCTTTCATACACAGGTGGGATTCTTTGGTTTGGCTAGCTAGCAGCCATTGTCAGATAAACTAGCATGCTATAGCACGGTAACCGTAATAAATGTTACATACAGTGAACAAATTCAGTCATAGGTGAGTGAAAGTGTGTATCCAGACCTTCTATTTAACGTTTACATTTCCTCTTAAATACGTGAGGAGGAAGACCAAAAAAAAAAAAAAAAAAAAGACACGAAGCTGACACTGAATCAACCTGTGAACTTCAGGGGAGGGGCGGTCTTGTCTGTGATGTTAGCTGTCACTAGCTAACCCAACTCCAACCCAGCAAGCTGGGTTAAACAAAGAGTACCCAATTCACTGTAAATAACCCAGAAAAATGACCCAACAGAGTCAACCCAGCGATTGGGTAGTAAAAACACCTCAGCATTTTTTAGAGTGTGGCAATGAATTTTGTAGTATAATACAAGAAGCATCAAAACAAACAAACAAACATTCTCATTTGATCCCCAAAGGCATTCTGTTTTTGCATGACCTCATACTTCACACCGCACCACTTGCACATTACAGGAACTCAGCTGGGAGTTATTGCCACATCCGCTATATGGTCCCAACCCCGCCACGTTTTTGCCTCTTTTTAGGCCATTAAAAGAGTTCCTGGGAGGCCAGGCATACTGAGAAAACTTTCTACCGTGTATCCAAGCACTAGTGAAACACTGGAATGAGTGCATTAGTGCAGCAGGCGATTATATAGAGAAATAAAGGGAGTTTTTACTCTTATAATTGTGTTCTGTTATTCTGCACAATGTGTGCAGTCTGACTTGAACACCCCTTGATTCTTCAACACACTTCATTTCATAATACTTTTCACCTTATGCCTTAAAGCCAGCACAAAAAGAAACGTTGAAAACACTTAACATATCAGTTAAAATTGCAAATAAATAAATGCATATAAAAATATATTTTTTAAAAACAACAACAACACCCCAATTTAGTATACAGTAATTTCAAATAAACGTACGATTTTCTGATTTTTTTTTTCAGTTTTGTTTGCACTTGCAAATTAATATTACATTTAACATTTGTAGTTTTTCATTTACTATTTCTTTAGTTAACATAGTCAGCTAATGTTCCAGCTGAAATAACTGTCAGATAATGCATTTTTATATCTCCTTCTGTTTCACTCCACTGTTTTAGTGTCTATGTAAATCACTCACTCATTATCTATATCGCCTTATCTCATACAGATACCGGGTGGCGTGGGGCCTGGAGCCTATCCCAGGAGACTTCTGGCACTGAAAATGGTGCCAATCCATCACAATTCAGCATGTCTATGTAAATGGTGTGGCCTAAACAAGACACATCCTCCAGCTAGGTGAAGCCGAACAACAGGGTCAGGAAAGACACCGAGCAGGAACCCTAACGTTAGATAAGCGGTGTAATATAGTTGTAAACACGTTGTGATAATGTTCACCATTGGGACAAGACTATTTTTGACAGTTAGAATGAGTTTGATAAAATGACGTTGAGACAGAATGAAACAAATGCAATTATAATTGCAATTAAGTCCACGCACACAGACCCAGAGTGGGAATCGAATCTTCAACCATGGTGGTGTGATGCCACAGTGGTTTATTATTATTATTATTATTATTATTATTATTATTATTATTATTACAGTATTATTACCCCTTGTTTTTGTTTTTTTCAGTGCATAAGTATTTCTGATTTTGACATCATGATATTAATATGACATGCGAATAAGACATTGAAGCAGGGACTCAGTAATTCAAACCAGACATTAAGAGACTAATCTTATTTTTGGACCAGCTCCAACCTACACTTCCAGCAATGATGTCCAAGAGCCAACAGTTTCTCCTTGAAGCCATGTTTGTTTTGTGGTCCACTTTACTTCCTCTCCCTGTCTGGATTCTGTCTCTCTTCGTTCTCTCTGTCTCTCGGGGCTCTGCAGGCACAGTGGGCAGTTGTGGTTGTGAAGCTCTGCACTTGGAGATAATAGACTTTTAATGAATGGAGCTGGAGAAGAAGCAGCTGATTTACTATCAAGGCAGCACCGTGCCAGCCAATAACGTGGCTTCACAATGGGCTTTATCACAGCCAAGCTGCTGAAAAGCTCATTTAGAGTCGACACAGCATGAGCCGGCCCGATAGAGGCAGAGAATTATGAGATCCAGCGCTTCCTTTTATTTCTTTAAAATGTTTTGCTTGTCTTTGTTTGCACCTACAATGCAAAATGTGTAACTGTTAGTGAATGGCCAGCAAGAAAAACAGGATCCATCCCACTGACAAAGAAGGTCTGGCTTGTTTCAGATAACACGCTAATATGAGCTCTGTAGCACCATGATATGAGGCGACATGAATGGAACCATGGAGTAGTGTTGAGGAAACATGAGTCGTCAGCTGTCACTGAGGGTAACAACATGTAGGATGGTGCTTAAGCTGATTTTTTACACTTTTAAAAATGCCACTGAAGATGGAGCTCAGTGAAATACAAGTCCCAAGTTTCACAGCAGGACACGAGAGCGATAAAAGGAGAAACGATCGCTGGAGAAGAAGTGAGAGAGAGAGAGAGAGAGAGAGAGAGAGAGAGAGGGTTGGCATGATAGGGCCTAAAGAGAGCAGTTATCACTTTACACCCACACTAATCATTTGCAATTAACACAATTAATCAGAGCACTTTCAGTGTGTGTGTGTGTGTGTGTGTGTTTCTCTCCATTACATCTTTTCCAATGCTCTGTGGTGACAAAATATTGAGTGGAACAAACACAGAACTGACACTGCATCTGCAAATATGTTCGCCAATAAAACTGTATCCAACAGACCAACAGACACACGAGATGGTTTTCTACTTGATTTTCCAGATCATTATTGATTCGGACTTCGGTGTCAAAAGCAAGGACAAGTGCACCATCATCCTTTGTAACAATCTGACACGCTGCACCTGATTATTATTATTATTATTATTATTATTTTTATTATTATCATTATTATTATTATTATTATTATTGTCATGGCCTTGAACATAATATTTAAAAAATAAAAGTTTTATGCAGCCTGTACATTTAGTATGCTAATTAGACACAGCCTCCCTTTCATGGCACCGAGATCACATGACCTGAGACCTCTTTATAATTTTCTTCTAAACAACCATCATGGCGGACACAGAGCCGACTCGCAGACTTTTTACTGAATCTGCCAAGAAAAATCTTCACTTGTTTGGGTTTCCAACATCTTGCTTTGTTTTTAAACCTTGTCACGTGACCATTGTATTTGCATACTCATTAATATTCATCAGTGTACACAGAATCAGCCTAGTCTGTGTTGAATTATTTCAGTGTTTATACAACACATTGCTTTTGCTATAGTGACTTTATTTTTTCTCTTCAAATTACACATGTAGTATAAATTTGGAGAACCGTGTGTGGTCTGTGTGTCAATCTTTAAAAGGTAAATCACACATTATGAATAAGCCATATTAATAAAAAGCATCCAGTCGGAACACCTTTATAAAAAAACATTCTATCACCTTGGGTTGAACAAAATAATCCATTAACCAACCCATTTGAGATAAATAAGATAAAGACCACAAATCTTAATGAACCCAATAAATTTTTTTTACAAAATGACACACTTTTTCTTCTTTGTTATTATATGTATTTAGATGTCGCCTATAAAAATATTATAAAATAAATATAAATAATATAATATTATAATTTATAAAACCATAAGAATATGTTATTTATGTAAATAAAATAAAATTTTGCCTTTTACAATACACAAATTAATTAGATTAGATTAGACATTGTGCATAGTGCATGTACAAGACAAATGAAATGCAGTTAGCAGGTTTTCTTAATGGACTAATAACTAAATCCATTTACAGGGGTCACATTTACAGCATTGTAAGTGTCTTATGTACAGAAGTTGCAGTTGGTATTATAAATAGGATATATGGTAATATACAGTATATCTGTGCAAACAAACAATGATTGTGCAGAGGTAAATGAATTAGTAGCCACATACACACACACACACACACACACACACACACACACACACACACACACACACACACACACACACACACACAAGATTTTATTGTTTGGCGAATCTTGAAGGTCTGAAAGATAATGTAGGAAGTCAATTTTCTTTCTTCTTTAAATTGTAAATGAGGAAGATTCAAATGTGTGCAGAGTTTCTGCAAGAAGGTAGAGCATTACATGTGACCTGGATTTAGTTTTGTTTTCTGAACAAATTTTTTTAGCTAACTGTGAAGTCAGGAATGACTGACTGATTTTTTTTTTGTTTTTTTTTTGCGACAGACAGACAGAGCATGTTTCCTGATTTCTATGGTCATATGTACAGGTAATGCAGATGAGAATAAATACACGCTACAGCGGGTCTGTAGAACTGTAAATGTGTACAGTAAGTGTGAAGTACAGATGGTCCCTTACAGTCAGCGCCACGGTTTGGCAGTGTTCCTTTCTTGTATGGCTCAGGGGTACAAGCTGTCCTTAAGTCTGTTTGTCCGTGATATGATGGAACTGAAGTGTCTGCCAGAGGGCAGCAGGTCAAACAGATGATGTTCAGTGTGGGAGGAGTCTTTGAGAAAGGATATTGGTTGATCTGCTCTGGCTGTGGGAGTTGAAGCGTCTTCCAAGGTGGGCCGTGAGAAGCCACTGATTTCTGGGAGGTCTCGATGACCCTTAGTAGACCTAGACTCTTTTCATCTGCTGCTGAATAGCGGACATATCACGCAGTAATACAGTGTGTCAGTGTACTCTTGATGGAGATGATAGATCCATCCATTCATTCATCCATCCATCCATCCATCCAGCACTGGTCCCAGAGGAAATTTGAAACATTCATTTCAATTGCATACATTTACAAAAAAAAAAAAAAAACACATGTGGGAGATGACCCATGCATCAACAGAAATGACTAAAAGACACCAAAATATACTTTATTATAAATAATGTGGTAAGTATGTGCAAATTAGGAAAATGAGGATGGACAGACAAGTGCAAATTGAGGTGTGAAATTGAGAAACAGCAATTAAAAGTGACAGCAGTTCCAAAAAGTGAGGGGTGCAAGACAGATTTAATCAAAGCCAATGCTGATAAGGGGACTTGAGTAGATAAATATGACTTTGAGCTGTAGGTCTGTCATGAATGGAACGCTATACTGTACTATAGCATAATATAACTATAATATAATAATAATATAACTATAACTATAAATAATAACTATAATTATAATATAATATAACTCGTAGCAGAATGACCATCACGACCAAGAATTCCAGTCATGTCCTCTGGCACTGTAAAGAGGTGTTAAAACAGAGTATGGCCCTTGGATTTCCTGAGTCTGTCAGTAGAGCTGCTCTGTGATAAAAGTCTGCCTCTGAACATGCTCTTCTGCTTGGCAAAAATTCCACCGTATGAAGCTTCTGCTTGGCAAAACCTCTAAAAACAGTGGGAGACTGGTGTTGAACATGATGGACAGCATTTAGTTCAAGGTCCTCCTTTCCGTCACCAGCTCCAATGAGTCAAGCATAACACCAAACACACATTCCACCGTCCTAACTACTTTGTCCCTATGCTGTACTGTGCTGGGGAGGGAACATCGAAAGCAGAGATGCCACACAACTGAACAAAGTGGAATTTACTGGACGCCGCTGATTGAAAACATCTGTAGGGGCTTTTCACATATGCTTAAAAGACTCACTGATTTTTACAGAAATAACATTCTGGTATAGATGTTTTGCTTGAGCACTCTGCTGTAGTGTTGGTGGTCCAGAAGAGATCATGTGTAACCGGGAACCCAAAAGCAGGGATTCTTTTCACAGTCTCTGTTGATGTACAGTATAATGGATTGGATATAATGGATCTGTACTTCCAGAAGCCTATTTTCAGTCAGGACAAGATTGTTTTCTGAACACAACACTACCAATCTTTGGACCTCCTCCTCCATGTAGGCTGTCTTGTCTATCCTTAGTCATGTCACACAGAAATTTGATTGTGTTGTTGGTGTGATGGTTGGGAGCACAGTCATGAGTGTAGAGGTTGTAGAAAAGGGGCTCAATACACAGCAGCGTTGGGAACCAGTGCTAGAAATTAAGGGGGGCTATAGTCTAACAGTCTTGGGTCAATTTGTCAGAAAATCATTTAGCCACTGGCAGGTGGGTTGGAAAATAATTAGTTCGCTGAGTTTGGGATAATGGTGTTGAAGTCTTTGAAGAGAATTCTCACATCCTGTAGCTCTCCTGATGTTCCAGGGGGATCAACACACTGTGAAGTGCATTGGGATGATGGGTTTGATCATGGACAATTTGTCGATCTTGGTGACGACCACAGAGAGTATTTTGTCTCTACTAAGTGCTGAGTATTTTGCCTTTCAACATAATTCATTTAACCTCTGCCATGGCAGGTAAATTGTGTTGACTGAGACAGTACAGACAGTGCTTATGCGAATGCCTGTTACTTTTTTCTCTCAGACTTCCTGACAGCATGCATTAGTCAAATGAGGACATTAATGCTTTTATGGCTTAGATGGCATGCATGAAGGATAAAATGTGCCCCTCTGTTCTGCAAATTATGCAGTTTATTAAAAGAAGCGTTTATTATTTGTGAATCTGATTACACCACATGATACTGTGGGCCCAGATGGCTCAGCTGGTCTCCATGGATACCAGTGGTGTTTAATGGGAGCTTGGAGTCATGAAAGCATGCTCATACATTCGACAAAATAAATAAATAAATAAATAAATAAATAAATAAAGATCAGTTTAATCAATCAATCATCATTAGATGCACCGTGTGCATCTATTCTTCAACATCTGCTTCAATATTTCACAGCCTACGAATACATAACATGAAACAATGTTTATTATATAAAATGTAATTCAGTGAAGAGATCAGCTCTACTGTACAATATATAAGACGGCAACGCAAAGATATGAAAGATAGACTCAAGAAGACAGCCATTTTAATTTTTCACAATTTCCTCCAACATTTCAGCTCAGTGTTTATTGTAGTAGCTTGGGGAAGGTGGATGGCTGCTGTCACACAGTCAGTGCTGTTTCTGCAAATTCATGTCCCAGCATGATATTTTCCTACAGTCCTCTAGGGTAGTATACACTGTTTTACATATTTCATGTTTTGGCACTGTTGTTTCCTGAGAGTATGTGAAATGTGTTTCGCAAAAGTACTGAGTACAGTCTCATTGATGACTCCCTGGTGAGGACGTTATTGCATCCTGTGTATGATGCCACAGCAATATAATATCTGTTTTGTTGCCATCATTGGAGAGCTCCAATCTTCAGAAGCTTCTTTTAGGTAAGTTGACTGATCTTTTACTACTGGAGATGGGACACCGGTGTATGGAGGTATTTTTCAAGTGTGGTTAAGACAATCCCTTCTGTCTGATATGTGAAAGCTTACTCGATGTAAAAATCTGCCTTTCATTCTGGGGACACTTTTTGGACCTAATGCCAAAGGTGCCTCCTTGCACAGCAAGTCCCCTACATACAAACGAGTTCTGTTCTGAGGGCTGGTTCATACGTGCAATTTGTTTGTATGTCTAACAAACATTGTCTAGGTACTAGAGTACTAACACAATTGGCTACTTCATCTACGTCTACATCTAGGCATTTGACAGACGCCCTTATCCAGAGTATTATCTCATTATACATCTGAGCAGTTGGGGTTAAGGGCCTTGCTCAAGGGCCCAACAGGGACAACTTTGTGGTAGTGGGACTTGAACCTGGGACCTTCCGAACCGTAGTCCAATGCCTTAACCACTGAGCTATATAACGTTTGACCTCGATATCAGTGGAACAGCAGACTTCACTGTTCCATGATCTTGTACTTGTTCTTTAGAATCTCACCAATGATTGATTCTTCTTCCAATGAATTCATGTTAAAAGATTAAGCACCTTTTACCTTGTTCCATTCTCTCAATTATTTTCACTGTTGTCCCCAGTGTTATTACTTGGTGCTTCTTAGCAGTACCACCTTCATCGCCGCTGCTTTCACGCTTGCTTCCACACATCCTGGACTTGGACTGCGCTATTGCATTGTATACAGTACAGAACTGTACGCTACACCACAACCACTTGTAGAGGATGCACTCACATCATAATATGGACATGTGATCTAACTTCCACGATTGACCATGTGACCTATGGTATGGTTGCATGTTTGAACACTCATAACTCAAATGTTTGTATTGCATGTAGGGGACTTACTGTATACAGTAGGAGAGCATGAAGCCAGCCCGGGAAAAAAGTGGACTTAATATTTACCATTTGGCACCTCTATTCAATTAAATTCAAATGTATTTGCATAATGATTTTTCAACAATGAATATTGTCACAAAGCATATTTACAGAAATAAAGATTCTAAATATAAATTGAAAAATTAAGACATGGTTTATCTTTAGCAATTTTCTCTAAGCTGGAGGTAACAGTGGCAAGGAGAAACTCCCTGAGACTGTTCCATGTTTCAGTACACCAGCATTACTGTATATTAATCTAAGGCAGTGGAACTACAGTACATTTTCAGATAGGTGCCTACAGTAAGTGCACCTTTATTTCTCCTGTGCGGCAAAGCCTAGACAGTGTCACTTATCACTAAATGTCTTGAAGCACAGTTGCTTGAATCATTTCTTACTGGATAGGGACTACAGTACAGTATATAATTTCAGACATACACATTCTGGTTCTGCTACTGGATTGCATTTTTTTCTAGATATACAGTAAGGCATCCAGTGGCGCTATCTTAAAATGTTTCTTTCCTCTTGGAAAATGGTTTTATAGACAAAGCTATTTAACTTATTTGTATAACTGTGAGGCGGCATGGTGGTGTAGTGGTTAGCACTGTCGCCTTGCACCACCAGGGTCTGGGTTCGATCCCCGGCCAGGTATCTGTACCTCCGGGTACTCCGGTTTCCTCCCACAGTCCAAAGACATGTAAGTTAGGATAATTGGCATTCCCCAAAAAATTCTCCCGCACTCATTTCTATTTAGAAAAGGTTGTTAAATACATGGTTTAACAAATCAGGTGTGCTGGGAGATGGACCAAAGTTGTTAATAACTGTTGTTTTCTAAATATTAAATTGAGGTCATGAGTTGATGTCTTTGCTAGACAATAAGATACTTGACAAGAAGATAAGACAATAACAAAATTCCCACACTAACTCCAATGGAATCTTTACTGGTGGTCCTCCAAAACACTGTAGATCAATGGTAACATATCATATGTAACCTACTTTAAAATTTCATGATTGTGAATAATGGGCTTTTTATGCAGCGATGCCAGAAAGAAAAAAGAAGAAGAAGAAAAAACAAGCAGACAGATGCTTACACATGCATATCTTAGACAGCCGTTACCTTAAAGTAGAAATAATTACAAAGAAATCAGACGATTATATGGGGATTAAACAATCCCCATGGAGCTTAAAAGTTAGATGCATGTTGTATTCTGGATAAAGGCATTCATTATGATTTTTATTTATTTTTATTTTTTTTTAACAAGAAAACATGGAAATCCAGTGTAGACTGTTATCTATCTTCCCTCTCCTCGGATCTATACAGTAGCTGCTGACAGAGGTGGAAAGTAACGAATGACATTTACTCGCGTTACTGTAATTGAGTAGTTTTTCTGTGTACTTCTTGTACTTTTTAAAGTAGTTTTTAAAATCTGTAATTTTACTTTTACTTAAGTATGGTTTGTTTGAAGTATTGTAATTCGCTACATTTTAAATCATATGCGCTACTGAGTAAAACAAATGAATGAAAATGCAAAAAAATATTCTGCTTTGTATAAATGCTTCGTTGCGCTCGCGTGTGTGTATCGTGTCCTGGTCGCGCGCCGCTCCAGACTCCACTCCAGGTTTTTTTTTTTTTTTTGGGGGGGGGGGTGGGATTTTTTCCCCCGATTTTCTCCCTAATTTAGTCGTGTCCAATTCCTCCCCGTCACTAGGGAGCTCCCACATTAAAGCTACTACTACCACTCAGCCGGGAGGGCCGAAGACTATCACGTGTTTCCTCCGAACCACGTGACGCCAGCCGACCGCATCTTTTCGAACTGCTCGCTCGCGCACCGTTGGGGGCGGCGTAACACACTCGGAGGACAGCGCTATCCACTCCCTCCGTTGCGCGAGCTCACAGACGCCCCTGATTGGCTGTAGAGCCGTAATTAATGTGGGAGCACTAAGTACCTCTCACCCCTCCCCTCTGAGAGAGCTCGGCCAATCAGCTCTCTCTAGACCTCCGACTCCAGGTTTTCTGACTGTTTCCCCACATCGGCATCTACCGGACCTTCCACACGGCCGCTTCCGCCCTGAGAGTGACGTCATCAACCAGCGCCACCATATACCTGTATAAACCGGAGAGAGACGCAGGAAAGAGGAAAGAGATTGTGATTTTGGCGCTTTGGTATTTGTTGACTCCCATTGACTTTGATTATTGCTTTGGTTGCTCTTTGTATATATTTGTACATAGTTTCACTGTATGTTTGCGCACTCACCAGTAGTAGGGGCGTGGCTGCCATTTATTTTGGGAAGACGGAATTTATTCACTGTTTTTGGTTTAGGGAGTCAGGGAAGGTACATGTATTTTTGTTTGTGTGTGTGTTTGTTTTTTTTGCAGGTAATCTAGCTACTAAATATAAATACCATTTTGTTTATTATTTTGGCCTGGGTCCACCCTGAATCTGATCCTCCTCCTGTTGTGTGTGTGTGTGTGTGTGTATTTTTTTGTAAAGCAATAAAAACCTCATTATTTCATCAGTTAATGACTGGATCTAGTTCTTTCTGCCATATACCACTATTTCCATACAATTTTTAAAATAGAACCCTGAAGCATTCTTTAGCTGTGCGGACCGACACTAGACTGGGACGTAACGCCATATTTAAGTGACCACTTTGATTTTCAAGCACAAGAAAGACAACAGCTTTATTATGCAAAGGTGTTCCCTCAGTTAAAAACAACTAGTTGTATATCTGCTCATCTTTTTTGAACTACACTGGAATGCCTGATCACACTCTGCTGTTAAAAAAAAAAAAAAGTTACTCAGTAATGTTTACGCTGAGTAAAATTTTTATGAGCTACTTTTTACTTTTACTTGAGTAGATTTTTATAATGGTAACTTTACTTGTACTTCAGTAAAATTTCACTGAAGTAGCAGTACTTTTACTTGAGTACAAAATTTTAGTACTCTTTCCACCTCTGGCTGATGAAAGGTTATGCTACAGTACATGTCTATCCAAAATGCTTCTTATTAAGGCAGGCTTCAATATAACAAAGGGCCAAAACAAAGAAAAAAAAGAAGGTGAGAACAAAAGAAAAAAAAATAAATGACTTTTTGTTCACTTCAGGCAACTTTTTCATGGTGTTAATATCCATTGAATATTTTATTATACTGCATGCATTTTATATTTTACACTTTTAAAAATGTTAGTTTAAAAAGCTATTTGAAATGGAAATTGTAACACATGTAACGTACATTTAGCTTATTTAAACAACTAAGAAGACTCATTTCTAGGATGCATACCATACAATAAATCTCAAAAAGACAACTGTACACATTTACACGTTATTTCAGCACCTATTTGTATATCAACAACGGTTCTTTTCATCATGCCTCTCATTGGCTGAAATCAGGTATAACGGCTATAGTAGGAAAGTGTGATATCATTTTGATTTTATCCTTCCACATACGACTAAAAGCAGTTAAATCAAGATTACTAATGCATAAAAGTTCTCATCAATAACAAAATACGAGAACGCTTGAGAGACGATCTAATTTGAGGTTCAGTTAAGAAGTAGCATGCATTTTTTTTTTTAGCTGCAAAAGGACCGGTAGTGTTTGGAATGAATCGATCAGAGGCCATGCACTGTGAGTATTTACAGAACGTCGCATCATTCACATGTTTATTTCTCGAGCACTCAAAATAATAAGCGATGCGTTCATGGAGATCGCTGTCTTGCCCGGGTTATTTGAAGGAAATGAAATGGATCAAACTTTTATAAAATCACTAAACAGGTGTGATTCAAATGACATTATAGATAAAAGATGACATTTAAAAAAATAAATAAATAAATAATAATAATACGTAATCTTGGATTGAAATCCCTACATTTAAAAATTCTAAACATTCAACAATGAACCCACGCAAGCTGATGTTGATGAGGCAGTGCACTCTCTGTCTCGTTAAGCTTCATAGATATTAATACACCTAGTTGTCAAAATTTGGAGATCTCCAATAAGTGCAGACATCCATTACGTGCTTTGCCCCACTCACTCTATAAACGATGTGTTTATACGCAGGGGAAGGACAGTGAACAGGAAAGTTAATTATATTACATTTTCTCATTTGTCTTGCAGATTGTGACAGTGGTGGCAGGCAGGACACTGGCTGTGTAAAACACATTGATTTATTGAATAATTTGAACGTTGATCATCAATTATATACCAGTAAACTGGCGACTGGATCATGGACAACCAAGGATTACGCTTATACTTGTGTGGAGCAAAGGCTAACCTGTCTGTCTGTTACAGTACGATCCCACAGAAAAGCCAATCCAGCACAAATTGTTGGAACAAAAGTAAACACTGTCCACAATAGAAATTTATCACAACACCCAGAGCATCACAGCCTGTTGTGTATGGGCTTATCAGGCAGAAAGTTCCCCATCCAAAGCCCAAAGACACCACCCTGCAAAATAACTGGTTCAATAAACAAAAAAGCACAATTTATTGATAATTAGTGATGTTTATGGAACGATTGTATAAAAAATATAAATTATAACAGCATTGTGTTATATTGCTTATCATAGCATATAGCGTATAAGCAAATACTCAATTCCTTCATTTCATTTTGTTGGAGTCACTTTGTCATTAATAATGTCACATTGCCTGGCCAAAATCTATGATCATCAATTACAAAGTATAATCATAGCACCTACTGTACATTTACAGCTGACCTGAGATCACTACCACAACCGCTTAAATTACCTCATTAACCGTGGAAGAAATTTCATTCATACATGTTAATCATATTTATCAAAGAAATACAGTACTGTAAAACAGTAATATAATTCATGGTACATGCGCTTACAGTGGCTCTGAGAATTGTAATCATAGCAACATTTTAAACAAACATGGAGACATGATGAATACTGTATAATGCCCCAAATCTCAGTCTGAAGTTACAAGTGTAATCTAAACCGATATTGAAGTAAACCGCTCCCTGCTGTGTGATCCTCATCATTCTTCCCTCCTGTCCATTTTTCTAAAGTTGCACTTTAGCAGGTTCTATTTTTCCACTTGAACAGCTTGAGAGCTTACTGTATGTGCATGTGCAGTGTGTGGAGCAAAGACTAATGACTCGCTCTTGCTTCACTAAGGTTTAAAAGGGAAATCAATTCCTTTTGAACTCTTATGGAATATATCAGATCTTATGCCAAGCTGGCCAGATTACCATGGGGTGGCCTGGGAAAAACCTTCACATGGTGACATTTGATGAGCTGAAAAAAAAAGAAAGAAATTAAATTAACTGATTTATCATCATCATCATCATCATCATCATCATCATCATCATTTACCTCAATCACAAGAAGAAGGTTTTGCCATTGATGGATTTCCTTCCAACCATATATAAGATTCATATACAAGAATTTTAAACACATTTATTACTGTATGAATAAAGATTATTATTATTTTTTTTTTTAATTATTATTCATCAAAAAATGTAGAATACCATGTTAAATGAAAATTCCCCTTGGGGTATAACTCCGTGGGAGTGTGCTGTAGTTTCTGGTTTCAAGATGTTGGCAGCAGATCCTATGGATGCTCTATCGGATTGGGATCTTGAAGGGTTTTGGAGGGTCTTGAGGGCCTTGCACATTTTGGGCCCCAATACACGCTTGGACTGTGGTGCACTGGATGTTCTGGTAACGTTCTACTCTGGCCAGCATTGACTTTTTATTTGTGATTTGTGTTGCATTGGCTTTTTTTATGGGATCAGACCAGTTGAGCTGCCCTTTGGTGCCTGTAAGCTTTCGTTAGCCATAGGTGCCCATGATCCTGTCACCAGTTCACATAATTTATAGTCAATGTAAAAGTGATTATATTATGGCTGATTGTTGTAAGGTAAGTTTAGAGCAATACTGTACTAACACATACCAAATACTAACAAAATCGCGTTGAAGTTTGTCTTTTACAGTAAATGTTATGCTGCAATTAAACCTACTGTAAATGCCTTTAATTAGGATTATTATGTAGAGTATCAGAAAAAATAAATCTTCTTTTTTTCATTCTAAAGACACTCTGTTCTACTTTTAGCCTTTTTGTCAATACAAAAACAATCACTTTAGATATCACTATGATAATGCTTTTAAAAGACTTACATTAGTTGGCCTCACTGTTGATTCCTAAAGAACCTGGATTCAGTTTCATGAATATTGTAGCCGGGGGATACTCTTATTTATCCGTGTTTTAAGAGGAAAGAAAAATATCTTGATAGATATTTTATGATTTTTTGTTTATTACGTTTTAAATGATTTTATTAAGCATTTTTATTGATATCAGTATGAATATTTAATAGCTGTAGTTAAAAGGTACTGTATGTAGTTATGATAGTGGGGAATGTAGCTCAAGGAGGACGAGAAAAAGGGATTAATATAACATATAATTCATAACCCCAACAATTAACTGATCAATTTCAAGACAAACCTTAAAATAAAAAAGACGAAGAATAAAACACCATCGAAACAAACTGCAATGAAAGCTTAACCAACGTTGGGTGGCAAATCCTGCAGTATTTTATTCCTATTATACCACAACAAATTGGCATTGGTTAGAAATTGTATTCATTAAATACTACAATACATTCTGTTTGTATTTCTTGTTCTCCGTTTATAGTTGTTATCACTGCAGTGGTATGAAATGATCGAGCTTGTCTCTGTTATCAGATACGTTATAAACAGCAATTTTCTCACTTTTTCTCAAGGAACAGCTTTGCCCCAGTTACCAAGACGATTACTCATTCCTACGATTATCTGGAGCATAGAATTTGCTACATTAGTTGTTACTATAGAAACAATCATGTACAATATTAGACAGAGGACATGAATATAAACCTGGGATTTGCCATGCTGCCAGAACAGCTGTCAGAGCTGCTGTTATAGAAATTAATCATCACATTCTGACCGATCAGATTTCTCATATGAGAACCCGCATAAATGATTCACAACTACAAAAACTCCACTAAACGTACTTATGACTGCTAAGCCTATGATGCTTTTTATATTTAATCTATGCACTAGAACTGCACGACAGCTATGGGCTGTTTGTATTCAGGAATAAATTATTATTTTATTGTTTTTTTAAAACAACCATTAATTATAACAATGCCTCACATCTCCACGGTCGAGGGTTCGAGTCCCACCTTTGGGTCTGTGTGAATCCTCTGAATCCTCCGGTTTCCTTCCACAGTCCAAAGACTCTTGGTTACATTCCTAATTGGCTACGTTGGCTAATTGATATTTCCATTTCGCCCATAGTGTGTGTGTGTGTGTGTGTGTGTGTGTGTGTGTGT
This sequence comes from Clarias fuscus, assembly GCA_030347435.1. Taxonomy (NCBI): domain Eukaryota; kingdom Metazoa; phylum Chordata; class Actinopteri; order Siluriformes; family Clariidae; genus Clarias; species Clarias fuscus. The sequence goes on along the minus strand of CM059217.1, from coordinate 8,466,902 downwards.
GTGTGTGTGTGTGTGTGTGTGTGTGTGTGTGTGTGTGTGTGAGAGAGAGATTGTGCCCTGTGGTGGAAGTAATGGAATGGCACCCTGACCAGAGTGAAGCCCGTCTTGTTCCCCGAGTCCCTTGGGAGAGACTCAAGGGCTCCCATGAACCTGTATAGGATAAGAGCTATAAAGAATTAGTGAGAGTTATTATAGCAATGTAAATTTTTATATAATTAAATCCTTATTAAATATTTGCTTATTATTCTAATATATAAAATAACTAGAATTCATTGGTAATCATTTTCTAACATTTCTATTGTTGGTGTATCCAGGTTAAAATAGTTCTTCCCTTCTAGATTCTCGGAATATTTTTTCCCCTGAAATTATCCTTTAGAGCTACTTTACTGCATTAAGACAAACTAGTTATGAATTAGGTATTATATCCTTGCACATTTCATTTATTTTGTTCAACAGTTTAGATGTTTTATTGGTCACATAGGAGTGAAAACTATTCGAAGCAAATATCTCATGACTTTAGAGAAAGTGATTACATTCCTTTATAATGTCCATGAAGGTGGTACATTTAAGGAAAATGTATTGGCTTTGTTACCTTGGAGTTAACATTGGTTTGAGAACAATTATCCACATAGAAGGAAAGATAATGGAAAATCGATACAATGTAATCCCTTATTTCTTTTTTTTTTTTGTGATCTCTTTCAGGATGACTCCATCCCAGTTCACAGGGCAGGAGATGTCAGTGAATGGTGTGATGGTGATGATAACCATACAGTATCACCGAAGCTGTTCCTATCTCTCGTTTTGATTGGACACCTTAGTAATTGCTGTATTTTTCCCACTTGACACCCTTCTGTGTTTTATATTTAGGTTTGCTTGCTCCTCATCATCTTATCATCCATATTGCCATATTGCTGTATGCAGGGTCGTGAGGGGCCTGGAGCCTATCCCAGGAGATCTACAGTAGGGCATGAGGCAGGGTACACCCTCTTCAGGGTGCCAATCCATCGCAGGGCACACACATACACACACACACACACACACACACACACACTGATTCACACACTACGGGCAATTTAGGAATGCCAGTTAGCCTAATCTGCATGTCTTTGGACTGTGGAAGGAAACCAGAGTACCCGGAGGAAACCCACCAAGCACGGCAAGGATTGAAAAAAAGTTATTGTGTACGAAGTGCAAATGAACACTATGGTGATAGAAATAGACAATTTAAAAAAAAAGAAAAAAAAAAAAGAAATGCATTTTATTCGAACTCGGATGAAACGGCACCTTGAGCAGAGAACACAAGGACAGACGATGCTCCCTGTAACAGCACAGATGGACAACTTTAAAAAGTTGTCTGTACTGTAACTGCAGAACAGGACCGCCATCTCTCATTGGACAGCTTGTGCTCACACAGAGGTCATTAAACCGCTAATCCTCATCTCTATCCTCAGTCCAAAAGAACAAGTCTGCAATAAGTCGTGTGAGCATTCGAGATTCCATTTATGATTAAAGAGATCTGAAAATCACCTTGAGGCTACATTCGCATGTAGCTTCATAATGATGTACCAGAAGACAGGAACAGAGTAAGACACCTGATCTAATTAAAATCTTCTGCAACTTTAGACAAACAGTGCAGCTAATGAGCCATGCTCTGCATTGCACATCTGTTCCATTTATCATAGATATACGCGTGCTCATCTGTCCAAGTTTGTCCTATCCATCCCATAGTATGTAATGTAACAAAAAACTGCAATGTGCTTTAAGTGTGATGCTTCTATACCATAGGAGGTACAGTATATTGGTTTAAGCAGGAACGGGAGAGAATGAATGTAAATGCCGAATTAAGCTGAGTCACTGAAAGTCACCCCTGACCTGCAGGGATCTCTGTCAGGAAGGAAGAACATCTGTTATTCCTGGAAAACACGTCCAACTCAGGACAGAGATGAAGGAATCGAGGCCACAGGTCTCATGAATAAGTGATGAGTCCAGATGAAGTCATTATCTTACTGAAGGGTCCGGCAGCAAGAATTATATTAGAAAAAAATGAATGGAATTAATATTGAGGTTCTTATTGGTTGACATATATAAAAATGATGAGCTATGATGCATGTACTTGAAATAATATACTGTATGGTAAAATAAATAAATAAATCCCAAAACATAGGACAAATGTGTACCTAAAACTAGACCACAAGCAGAGGATGAGCGGACAGCATACACCAGGACTGGTACAATCTCTAAACTAAAAAGCAGTTTTAAAGTCAAAAACGGGATACCATATGTGGTGACAACAACTTGATAGGAGCAAATCCAATAACCAATACTGGCCATTTACAGTACTATGAGTTTCGTGAGTGTTCATATAAAGCTGAAAGGTGTTATAGTGTTTAACACGGCAGCCTAGAATCTCCTGGATCAAGGAGCAAATGTACTTTTTAGTCAATTTCAGACATGCGAATGGGTGTCCAATGTGACATGTTCGAACACAAAGTGAAAAATATATATACAGGGTGGGCCATTTATATGGCTACACCTTAATAAAATGGGAATGGTTGGTGATATTAACGTCCTGTTTGTGGCACATTAGTATACATCTAGTACTTTTCAAGATGGGTGGTGACCATGGTGGCCATTTAGAAGTCGGCCATCTTGGATCCAACTTTTGTTTTTTTCAATAGGAAGAGGGTCATGTGACACATCAAACTTATTGGGAATTTCACAAGAAAAACAATGGTGTGCTTGGTTTTATCGTAACTTTATTCTTTCATGAGTTATTTACAAGTTTCTCTTTGTGCACAGCCATTGACATGTCAAAGAGGTTAACGCGTTATGAGCGTGTTAACCTGTATATATATTCTACAGGGCTCAAACAAGCCAAATAGATTTTTACCTTATTGTGACCTCATATAAGAAGATACCTTAAACCCCTAACATGACAGGGCAGTAGCTCATTTACACAAATCCTGAAAGACGATATTCAAAGAAGATTTGAGCAGAGAGAGTTTAATGTATGTTAATCGGTTACAGCGAAAGTGTACTGTAAAATATAGAACATTTAAACCAACTAGTGTTTATTCATATAATTTGCATTTTATGATGCAAATTATATCAATAAACACTATGCAAAAATTATAAAAGGCCTTTACGATGTATTTCCAATGCTACCCATTTGATATCACTCTTCACCCTCATACAACCTTCTCCACAGTCAAGCATGATGTAGGCTGCATCATTTTAGCCATGTTAAGAGTTTTGATTGACAGCCTCCTTTATGTAGTGTCAAAGTTGTCATTTTCATACAGCTCTTTAATAATGAATTAAGGGTGCTCCATGTGATGTTCAAAGCACGGCAGCCAAGAGACCTTGATCAAAGCGTGACATTTATTATCTAAGGAAATTCCATGTAGTCAATGAAGTTTTCAGACAACTTTAGGCAAACTTCCTACATTTGCTGGCTGTTTTGCATAACAATATTCACTCATGGTTTATTTGTATGAAATAACAAGTGCAATGCACATCGTTAGAGGATAGCTGTATAACAATTTGCAAATCGATTTAGATGCCTAATGATCAAACAACAGATGAAAATTGAAAGGAAAATGAAGTACAATAATACGGTATTTAAAAATGTTCCAAAAACCTTGGTGCATGACCTGTATGTATATAATAATCTGAAGATAGTGGCTCGAAAATCACCTGCTTAATACAAATCTGATAACAACGGATTTTTGAACGCGCCTCCACATCGAGTCAATTCCGAATAGTTTCTGAACAGCTTTAAATATCCCCTAATGGACAACTCAATTATTGTCATAAAACTCATCACTTTACTAATGCTTTAATCCATGTGGGAGTATTTGTGTGGTAATGAGAAACAGGTGCACTGTTTTTTTTTATTATTATTTTATTGTAATGTACAAATGGCTCTCTGGTTGAATTTCATCTTCAGGCTCTATCATGGGTTTCCAGTGCTCCAAACAGCAATAATCCTTGCTGCAGTGATGCACAAAGATTTAGAAGATAAAGAACATGTACTGTAATCTGCAGACAGGAAGAGAGAAGATCTAACCCTAGCTTCTGGTGAATGCATGAGCCTGTACAAGTTTTTAAAAGATTATTAAAAGAAAAACCTGTCAACTGTTTTCTTATAATTTGTTAATGACCATCAATCTGCAACTCCTCCATCTTGCCCAGGCAGTATGGGGTGTGGCAACCCACCAACAGCAGGGCTCAATCCCAGATCCTAAGATCCTCAAACCAACAAGCTAAAGCCTTAGCCACCTGAGCTACCACTCTATGAGTAATGCTTGTTACTTCATTGTAAATTGCTTTGGAAAATCTTTTAATTCATTCATGCCAATAAAGCACACTTTGTCAAAACCCTTCTGTATATTAATGAAGATCTCATTCAGAGTTGAGGCTGGATGCATGTGCAGACTTTTCTTGAATATCATGGAATCTTCTCTTCATGAAGGAAAAAACAAACAAAACTCCAACAGAAAATAACCTAAAGGCTCATTATGAACTCTAGAACATGACAATAGAGCTAAACTCAAAGCTAAACAAGAATGAAAAACAACAGATGCAAGACACAGCTCGAACTGAAACACTGGCTTTAAATAGAGCAACGGATCAGAAAGTAACGAGGACCAGGTGAAGCAATTAATGATGTTTGACTGTGGTGGATGCTGGAAAGTGAAGTGTAGAGCAAAACTCAACATAAGAGTCCGTCAGAATGCAAAAACAAGGAACTCTAGGAAAAATAATGACAATATAATATACTTATAGAACATACTGCAAAGTGAAACATCCTTTAAAGATGACTCTTCATAATAGGCATGGCAGCCAATATTTACTTGTCAATAAATGGTTAATGATGTTCCACCTGATTTATTTACAAATTAATCAAATAATGTATTTACAATTATACATGTGTCAGGAGTACATGTTTGATACTTGTATCAGATTTTGTTGCAATAAATATGAAATATTTAAAGTCCGTAGTGTGAAATTTTCCCAGCAGCATCGACAGGTATCCGAGGTCCTTACAGTATGTTACCATGCCGTCTGCGCTGATGACTTCGCAGGGTGTTCCAAAAAACGTGGAGTTTTGCCAAGGGACGTTCCCGATGGAGCGGCGAGTAGGGAGCACCCTGTGAAGTACACTTCGGAATAGAACGCAGCGAAATTCTCTGACATCATTTTATCATACAGATTCGTCATTAATATTTCATTTAACATTGCTGGACAAAAGGTCCACCTGAGACTTTAGGTCGGCAGGAAATAAAAATAAGATATGGCAACAGACCAACAAATTAGCACCAGATCCAGGATCACATTATAACTTTCTCAATATAAAAATGTCTATTAAAAGAAATTCCTCCAATGTCAAATACAAATGCAGGCTCACATAATAATGTAAAAAGTATGTGAAAGTTCGAAAACACGAACTACAGGAGAGGATGGATCTATCCTTGGCCCGGGTCTATGAGTTGTTTCAGAAAAGCAATTTTTGGAGTCATAACTGTCATCATTCCATTTTATACTGTATATATGAACATTAATGGTGTGATAAAGCATGCTTTCACGAACTGCAGGTGGCCAATGCAACTAAGTCATTGAGGTAAAATGTAGCCCTGTGTGTGTGCTCATATGAGGGAAACATCTGCAGGGGAAAAGCATAATTTTCTTCATCCAGACAGCAAATGTGTTCCAGTTTTGTGGTGGTGAAACAAATGCCTTAGAGAAGGGGGGAGTGTAGGAGGGGTGAGGCTGTCTCAATCTTGATTGAAATTTCAAATGAAAGAGTGTAAAAAAAAAAAAAGCGTCCTAACAAAATGTCCTGATTGATATTTCACATTGCAATCTCCGTGTCTGGAATGTTAATTGTTTTCCATAATGCGCCTGCACGTATTTTGATTTAAAACTGTGAAGCTGAGCCTTGTGAAAGGTACTTGAAAGGGATTCTTGTAAGTATCTTATCAGAAAATGACTTCGACAGACGTTAATGGCAACTTTTTGAACATTACTTGAGTGAAGGTCTGATATTTAGCATCTGATATTTAGTGCACTTAAGTATCAAAAGTAATTTTCTGATATTAAATGTATTAAAGTATTGGAAGAAAAAGTTAGAAAAAGAAAAAGAAGAACTTTATTGCAGCTTTCTTATAATAAAGCATAACATGGTGGCATGAAGGCTAATCAGCAGTGTTAGCAAGCACATGTTAGCCTTTGCCATCATGTTAGCCTGATATCTGGCCCTATAACGCCACAAGTGTGTAACGTTAACTTTGTCGACACCATGAAGTTCATTGCATTTCCTGGCCCTTGATGATGGTTTGCAAAAGATATGAATTATGAATTCAACTCAAATTAGTGCATTAACTTGCAATCCAGGACAACCGATTAACCAAACCTGCTTTCTTGCACTGTAACAAATGTATTTTTATTGTACATTGTCTTAACCAGTAGTGACGGTGCTTAGGGGAAATGCATTAGAAGTACACATTTTATTTAGAAAATGTAGTCGAGTAAGAGTGAAAGTTTCCAGAAATTAAATAATGAAGTAAAGGCTATATATGTGAAAATTCTCCTTAAGTACAGTAACTAAATATTGGTATTTTGTTACATTATGCCTTTGGTGAAATTGCTGTAAGTAGTGAGTTTCTTTAAAACATTTAACATTCCATTAAAATATATCCATTCATAAGAGATAAAGTGAAAAATCATCTGTTCCAGTCTTGATCAGATGGGAAAAAAAAAAAAAAAAGTCAAAATTTTTGGTGTTACAACCTGGAAGTAAATTGAATTGGGATTATATGTCATGAATCTACAAAAATCCCATAATTTTAAAAATGTATGATGTATTAATACAAATGTTGCTGTTTGCATAAATATCCACGTCCGTTGTAGTGTAAAACAGTTGACATAGCTGAACATGAAACCATTGTAATAAAAATGATAAAGTTACCGTATATGATCTCAATAAAAATACTGCATAGTAAACCAACAGCTTCAGCAACCATGGAGCTATCAAAACTAATTTGTGACGAGTTCGTAAAAAGTATCAGTCATGATTTTGGTATTATTTGTGCATCTCATGGAGCAATTTTTAATCTATTAAATACACACAACTGTGTCTGACTATAGAAGGCTATCCACCATAATTAGTAATTGAGCAACCAGAAGCCCCGAAATATACTGTCAACATGATGCCACCACTCTTACAGCTCACTGTAGGGGATAGCATTGCTGAGCTTGAGCTTTTGCCAAATGTGGCAAGGTGGTGCTTTGTGCCAAGGTGGAAAACTTCAAACTTGTCTCATTAGGTCAAAGACTTTATATTACATTTCCAGCATTCTAGAAGACACCCTTCCCCAGAGCAACCTACTTTTGTCTCATTGAATACAACTCAGCAGTTGAGGGTTATGGGCCTTGCTTTAATGAAGGTTCTGGGATTTGAACTCCTGACCTTATCGTCTGTAGTCCAAACTTTTAACCACTGCACAGTCACCATTGAGCTATTTTGTAGAAAAGCAAGGTAGTGTACTGTGAATCTACAGTATGGCTCTGTTCAGCTTCTTCAAAGTTACCCTTGGTGTCTTGGCTTTTTCCTTGATTAATGTCCTCATTGTAGAACTAAAAATGTAGGAAAGTACAAGGAGAAAGACTTATGCAAGGCACTATAGTCATTTCTTGGCGCTATTTAGTGATTTCTTTTTTCTATTTAATAAACTTTTTTTTCTGGAACTACATAATACAATTTTCAAAACACTCCTCACGTTCTGTAATCTATTGCAAAAAAAAGTTGCAGGCTGGGGAATACAGAATAACCGAAATCCACTTTGTAGAGTGCGAGATCTTTCTTCCAACCACTCAAGTTGTGTAATTTTAATCTGAGTAGTGGGTTAACTCAGGCATACATTTAAAAAAAAAAAAAAACAGCTTCTGCAGTTCCACCTTTAGAGGTTGCAGCAGTTTGAAGCAGTTGTGGCAGTTGAAACAGTTGTACCAGTTGAAGCAGTTCCAAATGTAAAGTCTGTGGCAGTTTGAAGCAGTTTGAAGCAGTTATGGCAGTTGGAATGGTTGTACCAGTTGAAGCAGTTCCAAATTTAGAAGTTGAGGCAGTTTTCCATCTGGGGAGTTTGGAGGATGGCTCAGCATCTTTGGTGTCTTTTCCTGCAGTGTCCTGTGCACAGTGGGCTGTGGTGCACTGGGTGTTCTTGTGCCTTTTTACCATGGCCAGCATTGACTTTCTGGTCATTTGTGCTGCCTTGGCTTTTATATGGGAATCGATTAAGCAGGTTGGCTTTTGTTCCCTGTGGGAATGGGTGAGCATTGGTGCCCATTGTGGTTTAATGGTTAGCTGTGTTGCTTTGCACCTCCAGGTTCTGGGTTCGATTCCTCACCATACATGCAGATTAGGCTAATTGGCATTTCCAAATTGCCCAAAGTGTGTAAATCTGTCCTACCATGATTATGCAAAATGGGAATAAATACAGTGGTCACCATTGGTGTCCACAGTTCCTAGTTGGATTACAGAGATGTTCCTAGATGGTTGCAGTGTTAATCTGTTAATGTTATGGGGTTTATATGTTGATAAGTGTATAATTGGCACTGTGAGAGAATGACATTTCTTTTTGGATGTTGGCCATCTTCTCCTTTATAGACAGCTACATTACGTTAGTCTTTTTTATTTTATTGTATTTTTTTAAAGGGTCCCTTGAGTTTATTGTAGCCTGTATTGTACAGTGCTTTATTGTATTCTAAAGACTATCTATTTTCAGGGGAACCTTTTCTGAAAAAGAGACCACATAGCTCAATGACCTTAATGTGTTTTGAAATTTACAACCATGCGGCATTATAAATACAGAGAGCCCCAAACAAAAAAGGAGCACTGATGCGAGTGATAACACTCAGTAATCAGGGTGGAGTGTGGTGTCCTTTCAAAACCAGGGACAGACAGCATCCTCAAAGACACACATACACACACACACATTTATTCAAACATACTAATATAAAGCACCATGGCTGATGTTTGCCATCCCTTTCTTTTTTCTGGCTTTCCTTTTCTTTATACAACAATGGTGTTTTTCACTTTAGAAAATTTATATCCCAAGAACTCTAATCCTAAGGGATTATGCAGGATTTAAAATCACTTGCTACATTCCATCAGAATTACACCTAAACAAATCACACAAGATATTGTAGACAGGCTCCAGCTATGGAGATTTAATACAGAGGATTAGCACAGGTGAGATTTTGTTTTTTAAAAAAGCAGCTGATTTAATTTTAAGACTAAGAATGACTTCAAACAAAGCATGGAATAATGAGAGAGTATTCACAGTAATGGGTACACTCCACATCTTCACAGCAAATAAGAATCAATCAATAATCAATCAAATTAATCAATTTGTCTTGTTTAAGCCCCAGACGATACAAAAACGTAAAAAGAATAATAATCTGAGAATGTACTGGAGACCAGTCTAAATGTATAAAATTGACTAAAAAGTGAGTTTTGCCTAACAGGCCCTCTTTAAACCACTTTGTAACAACAGCACAGGAGGAAAAAAAAAGACACGTGGTTTCCAAGCAAACTCTCACCAACCTGTGTATGGATATTTTGCTAGTCCTTGTCTGACTACTCTTTCGAATCATCCCTATCTGTTTGAAGTCTTGTGCACGATAGTGTTTGACCTTTTGCTTGCATTTTTTTTTTGAGTGAACCTACAGTACGGTGCTGTGCCAAAGGGTGGGCCAAAATTCCTCCACAGCGATGTGCGGTGGTTAAAGATTTATTGCCAATTATCACAAACACTTTATTGCAGTTGTTGCCGCCAAGGGTGGCACAACCAGTTATTAGGTTTAGGGGCAATTACTTTTTCACACAGGGCCAGGTAGGTTTGGACAGCTTTTTCTCCCCCTTAATAAAAGAACTCATCCTTTAAAATCTGCATTTTGTATTTCCTCGGGTTATCTTTTGTAATAACAACATTCGTTTGATGGTCTGAATCATATACAGCAAGTGTGACAAATATGAAATCAATTATAAAGTATGAATTTGTTTTTAAGGTAAAATCTGAATGTCTAAAAGCAGTATTTATTTATTTATTTATTTTTATTTTTAAATGTCAGTGGTAAATGGGGAATTAAAACAATTTCAGACATGTGGTATAGCGGTTAGCTCTGTCGCATAGCACCTCCATGGTCCGGGTTCGATTCCTACCTTGGGTCTGCTTGGTGGGTTTCCACTGGTTTCCTCCCACAATCCAAAAACATTCAGATTAGGCTAATTGGTGTTCTCAAATTGCCTGTAGTGTGTGTGTGTGTGTGTGTGTGTGTGTGTGTGTGTGCTCTGTGATTGACTAGCACCCTGTCTATGATGGACCCCGCTTTGTTCCCTACGTCTCCCCTTGACCCTTTATGCAGGACAAGGCACTATAGATGGTGTTATTAAAATGATAATACTATTATTATTTGTTTGAGGAAACTACTGGGTTGAGACTTTTGAGTAAATAGTCGTGGTGTAGTGGTTAGCACTGTGGCCTCACACCTCCAGGGTTCGATTCCCCGTCTGTATGTGTGGAGATTGCCTGTTCTCTATGTGCGGATAGAGAACAGTTCCCAAATTCCCTCTAGCTTGTGTGTGTGTGTGTGTGTGTGTGTGTATTACAATTGGCACCACATCCCCGTTTTAGTACCCTGGCATAGGTGGTTAAGCAATATAGAAAATGAATGATTGAGCCTTCAAAAGGTTTTTAAGATTGTAATCTTCTCTGATTTAAAAAAAATATATTGTAGCGTATTTTTTGTGCCCATTTGTCATAGGGAATAATTTAAACAGCATAGCCATTTCCTCGTATAACACCCCGGCTTTAATATCAGACATTATTAATAAAAATGACAGCAAATTTATACTTCTGTCATGGATAGAAATTCAAAGGTAGAAAACCTACAAATGGGTGTAATGAGTGTGAAATGCATGGAGTAGTCAGGGATGAGTGCAGGCCCCTCCGGAGAGCCATTCCCACATCCACACATCAACTCCTGCTCTGCAACGTGACATTTATAAATATGCATCAGAGCCCACACACCCCCTCTCAACACTCCAAAAAGGTCTCCATGAGCACTCTCTGTGTCTCTCTCTCTCTCTCTCTCACTTGACCCCCCCCCCCCCCCCCCACTCCCACCCCCCTGCTCTGTCCACCCACAACAGTCCATCAAGCAGCTCTCCGACTTTACCGAAAGTAGCTCATTCAAATAGTCCTGTTTTAATGCAGAGAACATGTTGGTTAAATAAGTACAGTGTGTGTGTGTGTGTGTGTGTGTGTGTGTGTGTGTGTGTGTGTGTGTGTGTGTGTGTGTGTGTGTGTGTGTGTGTGTGTGTTTGGACAAGAGCTGATAGGCAGAGGGGACAAAATGGAATGGAAAATTCACCTTAAAATAATGTTCCATAACAAGCGTATAACAGCACTACACAAAAAAAAAAAAAAATCAAATAAAATAATGCGTGAACACACAGAAATGTGCATGCAATGTTTATGAGGCATTGCGCAAACGATCAGTAAAGCTAAGCACCTTGTTAATTTTATTCCTTGAGTGATTTTAATTAAATTAACCCTTTAGAAAACGGAAGTATTATGGAAACTCATCAAAAATGAACGTCTAGCCAGATTAGGTTGGGAAAAAAACATGGACACATTATTATTATTATTATTATTATTATTATTGGCCATAATGTATATTCAAAATTATCTTAATATTATAATTGGAATTCAATTAATAATTAAAAAAAATATTTAAAAACAGAAATTATAATTGAATATGAACACAAAGTATTACATACATTTACATCATACAAATAAAAAAAAAAGTGATTATTATTGTTTTTGTTTTTTTTTCCCCCCTGATTTTCTCCCTAATTTAGTCGTGTCCAATTCCTCCCCGTCACTAGGGGGCGCTCATATTTAGGCTACTACTACCACTCAGCTGGGAGGGCCGAAGACTATCACGTGTTCCTCCGAACCATGTGACGCCAGCCGACCGCATCTTTTCGAACTGCTCGCTCACACACAGTTGGGGGCGGAGTAACACACTCGGAGGACAGCGCTATCCACTCCTTCCGCTTGCGTGAGCTCACAGACGCCCCTGATTGAGCCGTCATTAATGTGGGAGCACTAAGTACCTCTCATCCCTCCCCTCTGAGAGAGCTCGGCCAATCGGCTCTCTCTAGACCTCCGGCTGCGAGAGGTCACAGCATCACCCGGGAATCGAACTGGCGATCTCCGGATGATATGGCGAGGACTTACGGCCCTTAAAGCACTGCGCCACTTGGAGGCCCAGAAAGTTATTATTATTAGTAGTAGTAGTAGAAGTAGAAGTGTTGCACATAATGCACAGAAAAAATGAACTAAAAATGCATATTCATTCGTCTTTTATAATGCTTATTCTGTACAGGGTCATGGGGACAATCTCAAGATACAGTACTTTTGGCACACGAGGTGAGGTATACCCTTGACAGGTTGCCAATCCATTGAAGGACACAGACACAAAATGGGCAATTTAGGAACGCCCAATTAACCTTATCTGCATGTCTCTGAAATGTGCGAGGAAATTCACTGAGTACAGGAGAACAGGCAAATTCTATGCATGCAGACAACGGGGCAGGAATCGAACCCTCGACCTGGGAGGCACAAGGCCACAGTGCTAACCACTACACCATCATGCCGCCTGAAAGTAAGCATTTAAATAAACTATTTAACAATACCCAAAACGTAGATAGACAGATAAATCAAAATGAGACCATGGTAACGTCATGTTAAAAAAAAAAAAAAAAAAAGATTCATTAAATAATAAGAATGTACTGTTTTTTTATTTTTATGTAAATGTACATGATGCTTGTATATACAAGTGGGAACTTGAGTGACTGTCCATACTGTACGGTGCACCAGCAAGTTGTATTATTAATTAAAAAGAGAGAATGTGAAATAAAAGGTGAAATAAAAGCTACATTATTCATTTTATAACTCTTAATTTCTCAAGCATCTCAATTACTTAATTTCAAGCCTTGTTGTTGCACCATTCCGTGAATGAACTTTGTTCTAGCATTTACCTTTAGTCTTTTTTTTCCCCTTCTTTTTGACACTACACTATCTTGCTGTATGCTTTAAGTTTTTATCACTTTTGCCTGTTTCTTAGATCACCCACTTGATTGCATGATCTTTGAATAAACCATGATGGTTGGCTGACAGCAGCACTGTCCTCTGTCGGGTTTGCCAAAGGCTGACATGAATTAACATCCTTACTCAGGATAGAGCAGCATCGCCTGGTTTGATAGGCAGGAGAAATTTCTGCAGTTGTTGTTGTTGTTATTGTTGTTCTCACTACAGTGCTCATAATCAAATATCATTACATGCTGTATATAAAACATGAATCATCCTTAAAGCATTGTGTATGAAAAATAACTCAAATATTACTTAGATATTCTTATTGTCAGCAGTTGTTTTTTTCATTTGCAAGCTCAAATGTTAATGAATTTGACTGTGCCTCATTAAGATGTCTAATGACTGTTTCATTGCTGCAAGAAGATCAGGAACCCTATTCACCAAGAATGTAATATCGTATACTATCACTGTATTTTCCTCGTATATAAAAACAAATACATTTTTGAAATATAAAAATGCCAAAAAAAAAAAAAAAAAAAGTAATAAAAGCCTCATATTAACTGAAGGCAAGAGATAATACTGAGAGAACGAGAGGGTAGTTAACATGATATTTCTCCCTACCAAATAGGCATGAATACAAATGAGAGGAGACATGGGGAAATGCCAGCGGTGTTGGAACGCAATTTATAATTCTTTGGAAGTGTTCAGAGCATCTCGAGGCACTTCCAACTAATTAAAGTGCACCAGGAGCAGCCGGCTGCTGTTCTGTACTGTCGGATTGGGACGTCCGCAGATCTCCTTTAATTCCCGAAAAACACAGGAAGCCAGAATTCAGCACCTGACCGAGTCTCAGGCAAGTCTAGTCATAGAGATTTACTATGAAATTCACATCAAAAAACATGCATTGTGCAACATTTCTGACCATATGCATGAGCATCAGAGGTTATTCTAATGCTTTGACATTTTAAATAAAATACCATATATATTGAGCTTATGAAATGTTTAGAACATGTAATTCTAACCAGCACATGACATATGCCTGAGTATAAGACATGCTCTCTCTCTCTCTCTCTCTCTCTCTCTCTCTCTCTCTCTCTCTCTCTCTCACACACACACACACACACACACACACACACACACACACACACACACACACACACACACACACACTCACTCCATGCTGTGTATTAAGTGTTCAGTGAGCTCCCGGGACTAACTATGCCTAACTGTCCTCTATAAGTTCTAGCACCCACACACAGGCTGGGCAAATATTTTCTGAGCAAACAAAGCCCCGAGTCCATCTGCAGCAATGCTCTAGCATGTGTGTCCCCGCTGCTAAGTGTTTACTTCCCAATCTGGCCACCATGTTGGATGAAATAACTACCACATGAAGCTTACTCATTAAATCTATAATAATCCTCTCTCTCCTGTGTCCATTGAGCCATAATTAGAGTTGCGACTTAAGTCCGAAAAGTTACGTCAGTATTCACAGGGCAAAGTTTCTCGTATTCAGAGTTGGTTTATGCACGCACTCAAGTTGCTTCTCTGGACGTCTTAGATGGATTATTTGAAGGATTATAAAATTGCAAGCAGTGAAGTGAGTCTTGTACAGTATATTGCTAAATTAATAGATTTAGCTATAACTATTGCATTAATTATTGGAAATTAATTTAACTGAACAATATGGCTTCCATCCTCAGTATTTATCAGCTTACAAAACAGCACGCACTTTGCTCCAGCACATCCATTGTATTATTTTTTTAGCATGTTTGACAAATTTATTTTTTAAACTTAATTAGCTATTTTGATTAATTGAATCAATTAAGTACGGATTGTCATGAGAGTGTGACAAACCGCTTAACCAGGCACTCAAGCACTAAATTTGTATTGTGTCATATTATTCAGAATTTTAATGTTGGAATATATTCTTTCTCAAGATTTAGTTCTCAATACGAATATGCTGCATCCTTCTTCATGAAAAAAAAAAAAAATCTAAAATAAAAAGTAATAAATTAATTAATTAATTCCCATGCTGTTGAATACATCAGGCGACAGGATCCTTAATCTATATGGAAATGGCTGTATAAAAATATACATTTTGTATTGACATAGGGTTAAGAGGCGTGGTCAAGAGCCCAGCAGTAAGAGTCCTCAAACCCACAACCATCTCGGAACCCAGTCTTAACCGCCAGAGCCACCACTGTCCCAATATTAGTCTATTTTTACTACAATACATTGTTTATATACAGTATATTACCCTCATATTTATTTTGGATTTACTTAATCAACTTTGATATTAAATTCTCACTACGCAAACTTTGCACTGTCGCCTTGCACCTCCAGGGTCCGAGTTCGATTCCCAGCTAGGTTTGATTCCCGTCTCTGTGCACATGTAGTTTGCATGTTCTCCCTGAGCTTGGTGGGTTTCATCTGGGCACTCCGGTTTCCTCCCATAGTCCAAAGATATGCAGCTTAGGTATGTGTGTATGTGTATATGTGTGTGCCCTGCGATGGATTTGTACCCTGCCTTGTGTCCTAAGTTTCCTGGGATAGGTTCCAGGCCCCTTGCAATCCTGTATACAGGATTGAGCAGTATAGAGAGTGAGTGCGTGAGTGAGTGCATGAGTGAGTGCGTGAGTGAGTGAGTGAGTGAGTGAGTGAGTGAGTGAGTATGTATAACTCATATGTATAATATGTATAAACTCATTTCAGCCTCAGCCCTTTGTAGTTACTTAATCCATGCTTGAAATGCATTGATACTATACTGTAAGTAGTATATGAGTAGTATTTGAGATTTTAAAAAGTCAAGCCTTTATTCGTTACATATACATTATTGCACATTGGAATTCTTCCTGTATTCCTGTTTAGTTAGGGTCAGAGCACTTGGTCTGCCATGATACTGCACCACTGGAGCAGACAGGGTTAAAGTCCTGCCTTAAGGGTCCTATAACATCTCAGTGGAGCTTTGGCTTAAACCCCAGACTGTCTGATCGGTAACTGAATTACCACTGCAGGTCATGTATAGTGTCCCCCTATAAAATGAAAAGTCCAGACAGTCCACTCATGGGAGTTGCGTCCTCATCAGTGCCGCACGTGTCCTTGTAAGGCCATGAAAGAAATCAGTGATGTCATGCATCTCTTCCTAACCCAAGCCAACTTTACTTTCCACTTTAACACAGTTCACCTAATAATCTCTCAACAATGCCACAGAGCACCGACGACCACAGACATAATACTGTACAGTATGCAGGAGAGGAAGGGAGAACATCAATCTCTGTCCCAAAAACAAGCTTAGTTTTTTTTTTGTTTGGCAGTGATGTCAGTGCACCATTCGGAGAACCGAATGTATGTTTGCATGCCATCTGTGCCACTGCCGTAAAGAGAAAGCTGAAGATGGACTGCCGCATCAGCTCCCTCATTCACAACTGTCAGCTTTCGCAGCCATCCATTTTTCCATTCGTCATGCCTTCTGCGTACCTCGTTCTCTCTCTCTCTCTCTCTCTCTCTCTCTCTCTCTCTCTCTCTCTCTCTCTCTCTCATTCTGTCCTCTCTCTTTCTATCTGTCCCGAACTGCATTCACCTCCTTCATTCGTCTTCTTTTCATTTACCTGTTATGGTCTGTTGCATTCATCAAAATAATTCAGGAGGTCGTTCTCATTCTCATACGTGTTATATGTGGAAAACTCACAAGTTAAAAAAAGTAAAAACAAACAAACAAACACAAAAAAAACCCTGAAATTTACAAGAAAGTAATTACAAGAAAGCGGGCACAGTGATTAATTGCATTGTCAAGTTCTAATATTTATTAAAGGAATACATCAGCAGTTTTAAATGTAATCTTTATTTAACACATATCTACACAGTGCGGAATTACCACAGAATGGAATTCTGATATACGCAGTTCTCATTAATGAATATATACGCCAGCTGAAATTTATTATTCCTCGTATAGTAAGGGCTCATTCACAGCGACTCACACCGTCTTGTTGTTGACAATTTTTCATTAACAGCACATCTTGAGGTATTTTACTTTATACCTTACTACAGCATTTCTCCAGTATGTGAAATTTGTATACAGCTTTTCATTATGTCTGTCTCATGACCTTCATTATACATCAATCAGCCATGACATTAAAATCACCTGCCTAATATTAAAGTATGCAGCCCCCCCCACAATCCCCCTGGCCCACCAAAACATTTTTGACCCATTGAGCTGTAGACTCCACAACACCTTTTTATGGGGATCAATTTTGTTTGTCCAGAATGTCCCACAGGTGATGGATCAGTTTGAGATCCTGGTCTACACCATGTTCCTGAACGAGAACTTTGCACTGAAGCAGGGCATTATCCTTCTGAAAGAGACTACTGTTGAACTGGTGTACTTGGTCTATAACAGTGTGTAGATCTGTGGGACGTGTCCGAGTAACATTTACATACATGACGGCCATGACCAGGACGTTGCCCAAAGCATCATACTGGCTCTGAGTCAAGAGTTGGCATGGGCACTTAGACCTGCTTATGGCTGCATGACAAGCTGAAATGCACTGTGACACCTCAGAACCAGCATAATATTTTTTCAGCATCAGTGAGTCTTGGGTGTCCATGACCTTGACACAGTTCAACATTTGTCCTTGCTTGGACTTTTTGTTTGTTTGGTACAGACCACTGCAGACTGGAAAGACACCAAGGATCTATGCTTTCCCATTTTTGAGCCGTTCTGACCCATTTGTCTAGCCATCAGAGTTGTGTTCTAGTCAAAGTCACTAAGATTCTTGCGCTTGCCCGTTTTTCCTGATTCAAACATATCAACATTAACCACTGACTGTCCACTTGCTCCCAATTCATGATGGGTAAAACTGTAACAAGATAAGGAAAATAAGTTTCTAAACTGTAAGAAGTTTTAATTTTGTGGTTGATGGTTGATCGATATAGTACATTGAGTTTTCATGGTCTCCCCATGCTTGGTGTTTCCTCTGGCTAGTCCGGTTTCCTCCCACAGTCCAAATCCATGCAGATTAGGCTCTTTTCTCAACACATGGAAACGTATTAAAATTGATACTCACAACAATCACATTTGCATTACAGATGTGTTCGATAAAGAATGTGTTTGACAAAAAAATGCTTGGATATTTATTTGAAGGAACAAGTCATGTAGAATGAAGTAAACATGAATACTGGCAAGAATATATCTTCTGTTCAATATACAAAAAAAGTGTTTAAAAATAGGACGGATGCAATTGCCAGCAAGAAAATTGTTCTCCTCATTATTAAGCACTGAATTGAGCGAAGTCCAAGGCCATATTTTCTGATTGTAGAGAAAGAATCTACATATACTCATCTCACTATCTCAACAATGTGAGCAACGCACAACAACCTTCCCCATGCTTGTTTTCACTACACACCATGTCAAGTATTAAATATCAACAGTGATATTATAGAGTAAGTACTGTACATTCCAACATCTGTAAACGACTGCTAATGCAAATAAGTTGAACATTTTCATTTTATAATAGTCAGTCCATAACACTACTAAACGGTTCTGCAAATTGCTGTTTAATGTAGCTGTTTTAGGGATATTTAGCAGAATTCATGGTTCCCTTAATGGAAGGCATTTTCCTAACTACAGCACTCTCAGTTTCGTCTTTAGTCAAATCACAAACATAGCTTTAGCATTTAAACGATCGCAATAACGTCAGACAGAGTTGGAAACACCAGAATTACATCTATACAGTAATTTATTTTTCAAAATGACTGGAATAAAGATTATTCAGTTTTCATGTTCAGGTTCATTATATACTCATGCGTTTAGTGGTATAGCTGTACTGCTTTTGGTAATATACATGGTGAGTTGAATTGAATTCTCAACTCTGATTGTCCAGGTGTTGATCCATTTTTTACAAAAGCAGATTTTACTCACTTCTGGATTCAAGTCAATCAAGTTGGCATTAATGCTCTTGTTCAATGTTTGTTTGTTCACAAATGGGTGAGGATGAGTATAGAATGAATACAGTTACCAATTTTGATATTAGTCATTCATTCATTTTTCATTCTGCCTATTCTGTGTTGTTACACAGGAGGCCTGGAAACTATCCCAGGGAGCTCGGGGCAAAACGTGGAGGACACACTGGATGGAGTGCCAACCCATTGCAAGTCGCACATTTTATTCCTCCAGTTATATACTACAGTATGAGCAATTTGGAAAGGCCAATCTGTCTACAAAGCATGTATTTGGACATCTTATCTAGTTTTAATATTGAATAACAAAAATGACTCTTCCCATAAATATAGCCATAGAAGCTGGCATGGTGAAAGAAAGAAAGAAAGAAAGAAAGAAAGAAAGAAAGAAACTGGAGGAAACCCATCAAGCATAGGTGAACATGCAAACCTTCAACCCTGTACTACATACACAATAACAATGATTTTTGATGATGCAAGTAACCAGCTTGCTTTCAGAATGATTTACTATACCATATTGTATGTATTTGCTATACTTTCTTAATTATTTTCTATACTATAATTACTAATGTGTGTGAAACTCTAGCATATGAAATGTGTTAGTGTTGTTATAACAGCCCTTAATTTGGTGAACATTTTATTCATTATATTAGGTCCCATGCATAATACTTCTTCAACTGTTACATATCAATCATATAAATCACTTATTAGTTTTTGAGTAGGCTGACATCACAAATCTTATGTTAATATTTTGTAAAAGTCAGGAAAATTAATTAGCACCGAAGGCTTAAGTAAAGGAAGACATTTCAACTAAATGAAGTTCAAAAGTATATTTATTAATTTGAAATACTTGATGTATTACTACTAACCATAAAAATAAAATCAGATGAGTGGGTGGGTGGGCGGGGGGGAGCTTAGTGACTTAATTACCTCCAACTAAATGATCCAAATCAGCAATAAATAATAGCACTGACTGTGGAAAAATTGAGATAACAGGCATTCTGTATGCTGCAGTGAGCCATTCTCTGTCTCACAAGCCTAATTATCATATATCCACATGATCATGATCTCTGAAGAAAGGCCTTTGATTTGTTCTTTGAGGGTAAACTTTAAAGCAAATCAAATCACTTGAGCGTTCGCACGAGTAAAAAAAAGTGCTATAAGCGCTCCTCATGCTTTCATGCTGTGGGAACACTTACTCACACAGGAACTGAAAAGTGTGGGCTTGTATGTTGCTTTCAGCGTGGGAAGAGCTTTTATAATGCTAGTCAGTTAAAGAGTACCAGAGGACTGACACTAGATAAAAGCTTTACCAGTGGATTCTCGGTGGGAAGAGTGCTTTCCAGTTTGGACTGCTGAAAATAAACCATGAAAGAACTCAGATTGGAGAAAAGCTTGACTGCTGCTTGCACTGTGGGAAGAGCATCAGTCAATTGAGCAGCCTCAAATGCCATCTGGAAGTGCATCGTCCACGGAAATCGTGATAGAATTTGGATGGGTTTGGAGGATTTTAAAATGAAAACTGTGGATGGTGTGGACAGTTAATATGCATCTATTCAATATTGTGTAAATGGCTTGTTTATTATTTAATGGGCTAGTACAAAATGACATAAAATAAGCCATCATTGTGTTTCTGTTAACACATTTCACCACCATTGATCATACATAAAAAGCCACAGAGGGTATGAGTTCTTATGATATGTCATGCATTTTGTTATGATGTACACCAATCAGCATAACATTAATACATTAACATTGATTATCAATAACATACTGTATCAGTGAACAGGTGACAGGATCATGGGCACACATATGCCTGTGGAGACTAAAGGCCAGCTCATCCAATTTGATCCTACAGAAACCCACAGAAAGCCAATGCAGCACAATTCGCTGAAAGAGTCAATGCTGGCTCCAGAACAGCCAATGCACCATCCAGGCAAAGAGCCCAAGACTGCCTCCAAACTCCAAATCCCAATCTAATCAAGAATCCATGGGATGTGCTGGACAAACAAGTCTGATCCATGGAGTTCCCACCCTACAACCCACAATATTCAAATGATCTAGTGCCAACATCTTGGTGCCAGACACCCCACCACACCCCTGGAGGTCCTCTGGAGTCATGATCGAGGGCCAACACAAGGGGAACCTAAACAATACTGGGCATAATGTTTTGCATTGTAATGTATGACTGATTGTTGTATGTTTTTTCTGTCTCCTCCACTGTCCTTCTGTATCATTGGTTTGTCACCTGATTGTGTTCACCTGCTATCTTTCTGTAGTTTGTATAAACCTTGTCATACCCTGTATTGTCTTTGTCAAAGTCTAAGCATGTGTCTTTTCACCGTTAAATTTGCATCTTGTTTCCTGACCGCTGTTTAATTTGTACGTCTTAGCTTTAAAGTTTGCTTCAAATGTGGTTTAGTCCCATTTGTTGCATTTGACCCCTGTCATGGACACTGATAATTATTACGGAATTTCTCCTAAGAAAAGCAACATGCTGAAGGCTCCCTTGTGCTTTTGCTCTACTAACCACAGCTTACAATGTGAAACATTTGTAATTAAATATTAATGCAAGCTGTTCTGTTGAAATAATAATAGCATACTGCATCCGATGATTATGGTTTTAAAAAAGACTCAAATTGATGTCAGTTGTGCAAATTGAATTCTATTTGGTCTTGACACAGGTTTTAAGACGCTGTCCTGTCTATTAACACAAGGTGAAGTTTCATAAATCCCCGAAGCTGTCCTTAAAAAGTAGATTTGGGAGCATGATACAGTAAGTTAAGCATATTCTTCATCATTTTAAGAGACTTGAGCCAGCTGTGGGACATGTCTGATATAATCCTTAACTATGAAATATGATGGCCTTCAGACTAGCATTCAATATTCATGCTGGTACTTTAGCGTTTTCAATTAATTCCTACAGAATGTGTGAATTTCTCTAAAGTGCATGAATCATCCGAAACACCTCCAGGAACAACTTGGGAGTCATTTACTGAGATAAATGAAAGCAGGAAGAATATGGATTATTTCAATTAAAAGAAATTGGTGCCTGCATCTGAACCAGCCAAAGATGCTTACTTTTGAGCTTCGTTTATTTAAAAGGCTTCTTCGCCAAGGTGTCTCAGCGAGCCTTTTCTTGGCACTGTCATTTCTGGCTTGTTCATCAGTAATCTAAATCTGTATGCAGGATTCTCTAAAGCTGACTGATGATAGTGTCTATAGTTAAAAGTCTTCTAGAAATGACACTAGGGGCCGGTTATTCATGTCAAGATCAAGGCTTCCTAGTCAGTAAACTACATTTATGTATATTGTGTATATATACGGTATATGGCCAATTAAATCTCGTTCTTGGTTCTCCTCCCCACCATGACCATAGCCAAAAAAAGAAGTAGCCAGGATTTGTCTCCCATGTTGGTTGAAATCAATGAAAGTGTCCAATAGTTGTCTTTCAGCAAGATGTAACTTCCATCCACACTGCCAAGAAGACTTTGCCCTACCCGGACTGAGCCTGAGAACTGGCCATCAAGCTGCAAAGATGTGAACCCAGGCAATTAATCTGGTCTGCTTTGAAACAGAAAATATATTGAGGTGAAAAACTGGAACTGCAACGGTAAATACCTGGAAGATCAGATTTGAGCTGTCTGGCACGGGCTATCTGTTTTGAAACGACGCAAATGACGGCATGCTATGAAAATGGTTGCCAACGAATATTGAATATTTGGTCAAAATATCAGTTTCATGTTTCGAATAGGTTTCATGGTCTCCATGCCATAGGAACATCAAACATGTTTGAAAAAGAAAGAAAAAAAACAATTAGTTTGCCTTTTTCAAGTTAATTCCTTTTTTTTTCAGTAACTTTGGTGCATTGCTAAGATCAGAACTGAAATTCTTAAAACAACGTGCAAACCTCCTTATCGTTTGGTTGCTTGTGCGCATCATAAAAGCCATATCTCATTCTTTTGAGCAAACTACAAATGCCTTGGCACATTCATGCAAATTATTATGTACAATTTCCTGCTGCTTGATACATTATCAACTGGTTATGCTGTGTTGTAAAAATTGTATTATACTGATCGAACCAGTTGTCATAATCTGCCAAGCATGTTTTCTGTGCATTTCTGTTAGACTTTTAATTTCTGTGAATGTGTCTTGAATTGATGAACTGCTCTCGGGTAGATCTCGACTTTAACGAATGAAGGGGAACTTTAGAAGTGTTTGATTAATCAATGATTCATACAATCAGTTCTCTAAAATTGCTGGCTGTCATTGATGCAGCATGTGACTACAGCACAGCAGATGACTGCAGAACCTGGATAAGACTTTCCTTTATGTTTTTAATGCTGCATTGCGAGGGAAAATATGCGTTTGTGATGTAGATGGAAATGGATGGCCCAACAAACAAGTATGACAGGAGATATAGAAAGAATGCACTGTAATTTTCTATACTTCTTGTGCTAGTACTGTAAACCAGTCTTGTCTTTTCGTTTTCTGTATTGCAATGGCATCGCCTGCCAACAAATTACTGTACAAACAGTAAAAGGATAAATGTGTGTCCTGTCCAATCTCTTTCATTCAGTTCCCCAGATAGAGTAATGTAAAACTGTGTACTGCTGAAATTGATATTTATATGCCATACAGAAAAAGTGCGACCTTGTATATTTTTAAATAATTTTTATTGAAACTTTTTATACGTTTAATACTGTACATATAGTGAGTGCACTGTTACACACATGGGTTTGTCATTCTGATGGCACTGACATGTTTATTGAGCAAGATATGGGCTTTTGTGATCCATTACGTAGTACCGTAGTACTGTTTTGCAATTGTTTTAGGAAATGCACTCCAAAGTACCTGAGGAAAAGCTATAATAGTTTCGAGTTATTCCCAGTTAAAACAAGATTATGGATAGAATGCTGGGTTTTATATTTAAAACAATATACTGTGTATGAATGTCAAAAATGCAAGCTATTGATGTTGCTCAAATGAATATCCATTTTCCTACTCCAAGATAACAAAAACAACATTTCTCTAACATTTCATGGCCAGTTAAAGCCATTGTCATTCATTAGGAGATGACTGGAACATGGGGGAAAACAGATATTTATTTGAGCAACATTATTAGTTCAACCTCTTAAGTTTTTACACTCATAAAAATATTTTTGCGGGTTTAATTTCTAAAATGGAAAGATTGATTTACTTAATAAAACGTATTCATTAAATATAAATTCACAAATCAAGTACTTAATGAACAGTGGCCATTTTTATTATTTAAAATTTAAAAATAAAAAATTATAATGAAAAATGTAAATAAATAAATAAATAAATAAATAAAATGTCAATAATAACCAAGTTAATGACCATGTTTGCATTAATAGTAGCTAAAACTTGCATATTTATATTTATAAGAAAGTCCAAAATAAATAAATAAATAAATAAATAAATTAATTAATAATAATAATAAAAATAAACCAGAAAAGGCATTTAAAATAGAGGAAATTGGAATCGCCATTTAATAATAGAATAGATTTTATTTTATTAGGAAATTTATATTATACTGTATACTTAAAATGTAACTTACAGGATGCTAAAAGATACAGCTAGAGTCATAATAAAAATAAACTAATCTATCTCAAGACATCATATGGATTCCATTCATTATTGGAGGCTTAGGTAGACTATAGGAAACTGCCCTGAACTATCGAGCATCTGAAGTCACAAGTCCTCAGAGAACAGCTGTCAGCATCAGCCGAGGCCAGGACCGTCTTCATGGCAAAGTGGAACCGTCCCCTGTCACCACACGCATTCCAAAGAGACACACGAGGCATCCATACGACAAAGTCTCCAGCCAGAAGTAGGACATCAGAACGGGTCAGAGAGGTGCAGAGTGCAGCGGGGGTCTGGATCAGCTCGGGAGCGACATGTATAGCTCGAGAGTAAGACAGGGAGAGGGAAAAGGAGAGAGGGAGAGAGAGAGAGAGAGAGAGAGAGAGAGGAGAAGGAGAGATGGCAGTTAGGTATGTTCACTGGCACACAATGTATGAAGTGAATGTATATTTAGTGCAGAGTGCAAGCAGGGACTCCGGCTTATAAGAATCTTCTAAACCCATGACATCATTTTCTCACACAATCAACTAAGTATTGTGACATAGTGAATTAGATATCCAATATAGTGAAATATTAGCGAATTTACCAGTATGACTTGTGTCATGCATGAAGTAGAAGTCCTGATTTGTTAGCATGAAATCTTAGTAACATGAAGTGGTTAAAAAACATATTTTAATGACTTCCTCCTAAGTGTACAGAATGTAGCAAAACATATGACTCTGAGGGAGAACAGCAACAGAACGCTGACCTGAGCACACACTTTCTCTCTCTCTCAGTCTGCACAACGACTCACCTTCATACCGGTTCCCTCACACTTTTCCACTCACCTTGTCCTGATCTAGTTCCCCAAACTGGACTGTGCTGCAAGGTGCACAGCATTTACTGTCCTAGTTTCTCGCTTTTCT
This sequence comes from Clarias fuscus, assembly GCA_030347435.1. Lineage (NCBI taxonomy): Eukaryota > Metazoa > Chordata > Actinopteri > Siluriformes > Clariidae > Clarias > Clarias fuscus. Next base: position 8,441,272 of record CM059217.1, on the reverse strand, counting down.
TTCTCTCGCCCTGCAAAGCGATGGAGCCAAAGAAATACAAAACTAAATAAAGCAAGAGGACAGAAATAGTAGTAAATGTTCAAAGCCGAAGAAGAAGAAGAAGAAGAAGAAGAAGATGGAGTGAGAACACCAAGAAAGATAGGGATTTGTATTAGTCACTGGAAAGGCTTGCCAGAGAGACACTTTTGTGCCCTTAAATGAAAAATCCTCATTCTATGACTTGCATACTAATCCTTATAATTACCAGCTGATATTCAGTGGCATCTATTATTTATTTTGTAACGAGAAAAATTTCCTTCAACCGAGTTGAATTTATTCATATTTAGACATGTTCAACTAGTTTCTCTTTGATTAACAGTTGCCTTTATATTCCATAATACTAGCTGACATCCTGCTTTAGCACTTTAGTCCTCAATTGGGCCCAGTTTTCTGACCTCTCCATAAACAGATCAGGTTTTAAAACTTGAAATGCCGCACTCACGATGCCATTAAAACCACTGTGCTATATAACAGAGCATCTATACTGTAGCTTAGAGTTACTGTAAACACAAGTGAGTCATATACAGTAGTTGCATTGCATTATTTGACTCTAGTACTCATTGGCTTTCTCACTAATATAACATAGAACATGGTTGCTCTTTGTTTGTGACCCAATAGTGAACCCTGGCCTTTATTAATTGTGTTGGAACTGAGATCTGGTGTTGGTGTGACATCAGTGCACCGCTGACATTTCACAAAAATACAGCATCAACAACACAATTAGGATAATAATTACTTGAGAGAAGAAAAAAAAATCACATTAATGATATCAGAAATATTTTAATGTGTACTTTTCCTTCAAGCATTTCAAGCAGCACCAGAAGATTCCCACCCGGAGAATTTCCTGCTACAAAATACCTGACTGTGCATCCACATGTGACCATCGGTCATATGATACAGTATTTGGAGTTTGTGCGCGTTGAGATGATGCTTTGGGGGGAAACAAAAACAAGAACAGGAAAACCTCTGTGGACCTGTCTCAGCATTATAAAGAGACGAATTAAACTTCACACCAATTTCTATACTCACCCCCCCCCCCCCCCCCCAGTCGCACACACAAACTAATCTACTTGCTGAAGCTCAACTACAACAATACTTTCAATCAATCCCCAGAGAAAAAAAAAATTTCCTCTCCAGTGTCTGAGAAATAACGAGATTTTTTACTCTTATACCTGTATCCTGCACAATATTATATTATGCACAGTCCTGCATTGACTTGAACACCACTCGTATCAACACTAATCGCACATTGATCTGATTACCCATAAAAGACGTGTTCCCCTCCAAACAACTCATTAAGCATGTAGTAATTTTCAATTTGTTCTTCCACACTCCACTTGCTTGTACTGAGAATGAAAACAAGTCTGGAAAAAAAAAAAAAAAAAAAAAAAACAAGACTTAAATGAATCAGACTCCAGAATATGAGATATATTAAAGATTTTAGCATTGTTAGAGGTACAGAGGTACAATATTGACTGGTCGTGTGCGGTGAAAAGCGGCCGATGCGCTGCGATTTGTTTCTGCCAAGAGCCTTGAGGTCCCAGATCAATTATGCAAAAATCCTCAACTGCAAGAGGAGCTGCGTCATTGGTTTATCTTCTCTTTTAATTAATGTAACAGTTTAATGCTCGGTTAGCAGGTGTGTTGGGATTTTAACCAGACTAACATATGCAAAATAACGATGGAAGATTTCATCACTTAGCCAATTTGGGTTTGTGAATTATTTGAATTACTCACTAACAGCAGCTATTGTTGCCGTTCATGATATCATGATGTCTGGCTGAACAGAAAACAGGACCAAAGCAACAACTGCAATAGAAGTGATGCATTTGATAGAATGTGTGTTGCAGCCATGGGAAAGCCTTTGGCATGCGAAATTCTGTTAGATACTGTTTGATAATGCACTTTGTTTTGTGTCAATTGTCAATTGTCATATTGTCTGATTTGGCATTTGCGAGAACATCCCAGGTATTTGAGGCTGAGACATGTGCAAGAACATGCTCTTGATCACAAAGTGCAAAATCAACAAAAGGAACAATACAATAAGGAAATCACGACTATATGATTGAAAACAAATTAGGAACACAAGATGATCACATGTTGACGACTCTTTTTAAACTCTAGAAGAAGAAAAAAACAACAACAAGAATTTAAATAATGGTGCACAACAGATGCTCTAGAGCACTTGTGGGTGTGAGCGTGTGATCATTGGTTGTTGGAGTCGGTGTTGATTTGTACTGTGTATTGGCGCTCTGTGCCAATTTATCACCAACGTGACAGAATTCAGCGATCCGATTTTCCCGCACTGCGACAGATTTACCAAAAAGAAATGTTGCAGGATTCTCTTCTTTCTTTCATTATTAGCAACATTTTGGTACAAGCTGGATTTAAACAACAGCAGCCATCGATGTACAAATCCTTAAAATGGCACAGGTATATCCATCCATGGATACGCAGTGCAGTACGTATGTGCAGTAGTCCAAGAGAGGAAAACGGGCTATCAATGACAGCAGCACTAGCCAATTATAAAAGTCAGTGAGCTCATGTCTGCAAAAGAGGGTAGACAGCATTTTTCTCGGAACGTTTTAAACTGCCATGTGATGCAGAATAAGGAGCAGTTTGAAAGGATGACTTCATATGTCTCAGAGGAAAGACATAGCAGCCTTCAGTCTCTTTTTCGTACAAAAGCGAGGTTCTTTGCTCTCGTATAATAGGGGGGAGGGAGTGGCTATTTATTTATTTATTTGTTTATTTATTTATTTAAATTTTTATTCAAGTGAGGGGAGGCTGCACTTAGAATGGTCAGCTTTCCAGGCCTCCCAAAGGCAATATCATCCTTTCACATCAGTTGATATAAGCCCAAGGGCCCAACAGTGGCAACCCAATTGTGGCAGGGCTTGAACCCCTGACCATCCGATGAGCAACTGAGAGCTGGATGCTGAGTTAGTAGTAGTAGTAGTAGTATCTACTGGATGTGTCAAAGATATTTCACCATTCATTTATTTATCAGTGAAAAGCGGATATAACAGCAATGTACGCAGCTTTTTGGCACACTGAGAATTGTGTTATAACACCTTCATGCCTGCAGTGTTACACGAGCTCACACGTTCGTGCAATAAAATCACTATCTGATCTGATAAACGGGTTGAAAGATGACCATATTGTGAGTAATGCAATGCTTTTCTTTGCATGTGTCAGCATGTAAGGATGTTGGAGTCAGGGAATAGGGTCAAACATTATACTTTGTTACACAAGGGTTTGGTCCGGTGCCAGGTTAATGCATGGGATTAACCCACTGCTCTACAGTTCTTACTTGTGGTTCCTGGAAATCCTTCCTCCCTGTTACATCATATGTCCTAACCTTCTGATCAAACAACCAAAAACCTTATCTGTTGAGCCTGAATGAGTGAAAATAAAAAAATAAAAAAAATTTATTCAAAAACATAATTTAGTAACCATTGCCTTTGAGTAAACACCGTGAGTCATTATTTAAAGTGCTTAACTGATGCAGTTTATGACTTTTTAAAATCTTTTAAATTCTGAGACACAATATTTCAAACTACAACACTAATCACACGAGACGGCTCTTGGTGGAATGCCATTTTCCCTCGTTGACAATGAGTGGACGGGGGTTAATACTTTAGATTATAAAACCCTTAGTTGGCATCTTCGGCTGGGGCAATTTATCATCGCCACAAGCTCTTCAGAAGCTGAACGATTTTCTCATTTTGGTTTCCTGAAAGCATCAAAAGCACATTCAGGTTAAATTACCAGTTCAGCAAAGTTCTTAAAGTAGTCGATAAAAAAGTTGATAATGAACATCAACAATATTAGCTTTGTCATGCCTCATTTTCTGCTCCTATGAATGCTCCCACATGGATACACTAAAGATTTGGACTTGCCCAAATGCTCATCTCAAGGCACTTATTCACTGTCTGCTCAGACCGAACATCCTGAACACACTTGGCACTGTTTGTCTTTAATGATTTATGATCCCACTATCTTGTGTCACCTAGTTTACTTTTTTAAACCATTCAGCCAGGAAGATGTCACATTTGCTGTTAGGCCAAAAATCAAGTTTTATTTTTTATTTTTTATCACTCACCTCAGCCACCACAAGCACTATTCTAATCCGTTCAGCTGTGAAGTGAGTGTGTTATTTGAGAGTACATTTGTGCCGCGTGTGGTACTGCAGTGTGGCGTTCGTCCTCAACACTCCCCATTAGTCATAAAGCGGAGAGAAAAATCAGAGAGAAGAACACAAAGAGCTAAATATATGCAACCATAGACAGGGACAAAGAGAGAGATAATGAAGGAAAGAGAGAAGAGTCAGATTAAAGCCCATGCATGGAGCAGCTAGATAGATAGATAGATAGATAGATAGATAGATAGATAGAATAGATAGATAGATAGATAGATAGATAGATAGATAGATAGATGGATAGATAGATAGATGGATAGATAGATAGATAGACAAACGTGTATATATATGTGTGTGTGAATGAATGAATTGAATATATATACTGTAGATTGAATAAAAATAAAAAGAGATAGATAGATAGATAGATAGATAGATAGATAGATAGATAGATAGATAGATAGATAGATAGATAGACAAACGTGTATATATATGTGTGTGTGTGTGTGTGTGTGTGTGTGTGTGTGTGTGTGTGTGTGTGTGTGTGTGTGTGTGTGTGTGTGTGAATGAATTGAATATATATACTGTAGATTGAAAAAAAAGAGATAGATAGATAGATAGATAGATAGATAGATAGATAGATAGATAGATAGACTTTGATTAATTGATTCAAGTGCAGGTGGGTGGACAGAAAGACAGTTAAACTTACAGAGATGGATGGAAGTATGGGTGGATTGCATAGGTGGTTAATTAGTTAGATAGATGGATGAATGAATTGAATGAAAAAAAAGATAGATAGATAGATAGATAGATTGATTGATTGATTGATTGATTGATTGATAGACCTTGATTAATTGATCCAAGGGCAGCTGGATGGACAGAAAGACAGCTTAATTTACAGAGATGGATGAAAGAATGTGTGGATTGCATAGGTGGTAAGTAGGTTAAGTTAATTAGTTAGATAGATCGATTAATTAATTGAATGAAAAAAGATAGATAGATAGATACTGTAGATAGATAGATAGATAGATAGATAGATAGATAGATAGATACTGTAGATAGATAGATAGATAGATAGATAGATAGATAGATAGATAGATAGATAGCTTTGTGTTATGTGATGGTACACGTCACTCTTATGCCCGGTGGTGCGTAAAACCGGCCCGCGCGCATATCAGAAGCGTAGCACCTCTCTCTCTCTCTCTCTCACTGTGTGTGTGTGTGTGTGTGTGTGTGTCCCTCTCTCGGTCTCTCTCTCCCTCTCTCAATGGACAGCTCCTCATCCTCTCCCGGTTCGCCGCCATGAGCAGAGTGGAGGCGCCGAGCGGGGATCCGCGGTAGCGCGCGCGTTGTGAAGTGAAGCCGATCTGCGGACATTCCCGCGTGAGTAAATGGGCTTGGAGGCTGAGCGGGCGGAATGTAAAGGATCCCGTGCAGGATGGGAGGAAGAAGCTCCTGCGCCGCTGCGCTCCTGCCGCCGCCGCCGCTGCTGCTGCTGCTGCTCGCCTGCATGTTCGCGCGCCCGGTCCGCGCCGGTAAGTCTGGCGTGTTTAAAAAAAAAAACAAAAAAAAAAACGGCGTCCACATCTGCGGCAGTGCATGCGTTTGACTCCGAAACTAATGCGTGGCTGTTGCATGAAATGCACCCGGACGTGCTGAGGATGCGGGCAGGCAGGCAGGCAGGAGGGTACACGGTGCTCCACATACAACCTGTTCATCACATCCGTGCAAGAAGGACAGGTTTAATCTCCAACTGGAATAATAAAAGAAATGCATTTGTGTTTGCATCGATGCATCTTTCCATCTAATCATCATTCACTATGGCTGGAGATACTGAGGAAGTTTATAGGTTGCAAATCTGGTCAAGAAATTTTTTTATTCTGCTGATCTGATCTGATCTGATCAAATGTGCCTTATAAAGAGCTGTGTAGCCTGAAGCACTACAACTGTGTGTTAAGAAATGCATTGGACACAGGGTTTGGATTTCTTCTGATCAATACAGAAACCTGTGAGTTATTCACATCAGCAGAATAAATGTGCAGTGGTGTTGATTTCTTTGGATTTCTGTGTAAAAGACATTATATGGATATTACACCCTGCCTATAATTTGTGGGGGGGAAAAAACATCCCCTTTACCACCTACTAGAGCATCTTGTCTACGAGAGCCCTTACTGGTTAGTACATTATCAAACAGTAGGTATAGATTTGATTTTACCATGCGTACGGGTCAGACAGGATGAAGGATTAATTGAAGAAGTGTCACTTATTCCATCCTTACAGTTCACTAATAGATATTACTACAATTTTAAAGAGACACTTAAATTTTAATGGAACAGTAACCTTGCCAAACTGTAGTAGAATCCCGATTTCACAAGTAAAATATCAATGAAAATATCAACCTAATCATAAATAATTGAAATTTTCATGGGGTGCATCCCTATAGAATAGAAATGCAGGCATTACTTTCAAATACAAAATATATATTTTTTTAATTTAATTAGAAAATTTTCATTTCAAAAACAGCTTATGTTTTTTGTTTTTTTTTTAAGTATGTTTAACCAGAATATGTTTCACTTTTTGAACCTCGTGATGGGGAACACAAACAGTCTGCAGTTCTCTTTCATGTGAAGTAGAGAGACTCCATCAGCCCTCATCATCGCTTTCATCAGGCGATGCAGCAGAGAACAGAGCTGATGTACGTGTTGAGGGGGGGGGGGGGGGGGTGGGGGGGGTGGACGACGACGACAAAACAAGGCCCGTTCGCTCATATGTTCATTCCGGCACTTTCACATCATCACTTTATCCTCTAGGGGAGAAAACAAACAAATAAACAAAAAGACTATCCAGGTTAGAGGCAACCTGCATGATAAAGAGCCACAACAAAAGCAGCGGGTGATGCCAACAGGCAGGAAATGTACTCAAAGGCTGATTAACTTTGAGGGTGTTAGACTTTAGCTCCTTGCCCCGTCGAGATGCATGTGATGATGAAAAACACAGGCATGAGACACTCAGGTCATCGCTTTCCCTCACTATCTGCCTGTTGGGGTCTGATACTCCTGAGAGGACAAAATAGGTTTTAAATGATCCTGATGTAACTATAAGACAAATATAATATAACATTTATGCATTCCAGTTCGACAGGAATTTATGTGTCACAAACAAGATACGGAAAATTAGGGGAAATATTATTAGGGAAATGTAATCAAAATCACTATTTAATGTTTAAAGGTAGAAATTTTTAAATAGAAAATTTATTGTGATGACATCGAATAAATACAATTAGAAATTCCAAAAACAAATATTAAAGGGTTGAGGTATGAGACTTGCCCTGCTGGATCACCACAGTTGGATCCTTTCAAGGTATAGACCATTAAAATGTATTGAAGTACAACTCAAGGCCGGTTAGGAAATGGGAGGGTTGTGACAGGTACGGCATCCGGTGTAAAGGCTGTGCCAGATCTTGCGCATTGAATGTCAAATGATCCAACATGACCCAAGGGAAAACATATTTAAGGAGCACTGCTTGTAAGCTTTTTGTCAAAATCATATAAGCATAATTCATTATTTATCCACATGTAATTATTGACCATGCTGGAAATTGAATGCTTTCCTTAGATAAGCTTATTACAGATCATAATCATGGTGCAAAAAGTGTATAACTGTATTTTGTACAAAGCCTGTATTTATGTTTAGTCTGTAGTGTTGACAGTGCTGTCTCACAGTCTTGTGGGTTGCCGGTTCGACCCTGAGCTCAGGTTACTTCGCGTTTAGAGTTTCACAGGTTCTGTCCTGCGTCGGTGTGGGTTTCCTCAGGATTGTCTGGTTTCCTCCTACAGTACAAGTGAACTTGCTAGACTGTGTTGCCGCTAGGTGTGAATGTGTGTGCATGGGCTGGCGTTACAGTGTTCTCTAATGTGACTCATGTATTAGCAAAGCCCTAATTTCCAAAGCAGTTATTAACCTTAACCAAGGACACACATGGTACAGATATCATCAATCCCTTAAATACACAGATTTTATTCAGAGACTGCAGCAAAAAACTAATTGGAAATGAGTGTAGTTTTTTTTTTGCGAGGGAGGACTTTCACTCGTTGCTGGCGACAGCTTTGTGGACGTTCAGGAGTTAACCTTCAGAATGTCTTTGCTGATGGGGTCACGGTGTAACACTTGAACAGAAAACGACGCAGATTTTAGGTTTGGAAATCAGAGGCTTAACCTGGTCGGCCTCAACACTCGCAGTCAGTCTGGAGTGCATTCGACACTCATAATATATATATATATATATATATATATATATATATTGAAAAGGACCTCAGAAATGCATGGGAAAACATTCAGAAATCCATGGTAAGCACTTTTTTTCTGTTATTATGTTTTCCTAGTGGCATGACAATATCAGTGAAATCGCTCAGTTTGTCATTCTACCCCAGACTTTCTTCCTGGGTAATAATGTTTGCAGTCACTTTTCACAATGCCCAGGCAGACAGATGGTAAAATATTTAATAGCACAGTGCAGGACCATGGTACCGCCTTCAGTTTTTACTGTTATACTCAGAATTTATTTTGCTGTTTGCTCTAGGTATTATCGCACATAATCATGCAGCACTATAGCTCCATCCTGTTTGGTCAGAAGGTACTGATTAGTTTTCAATAATTCAATAACACCAGCACTGACAGTTGTACCAGCTCCAATGCAAATCTCAATGCACTCATTCTAATGTGTTATTGCATTAAAACAACTGGATACTTAAGGATAACGTATCAGGATACATCACACCACATCATCATCTATTATTTTCCATATAACGGCAAGCCACGTTGCATATAATTTGATTTCATTTCTTATCTATATATAATGAAGTGTGAACTGATTGATACGGAGGCTCTGATGTACTAAGGTGCCAAGATGAGCTAATTAACATGTGCAGTTTTAGAACTTCGTTGTTAGTGGATGTTTTGCATGAAATTTGCAATTGTGTGACTGATGTCATATGCAAAGTAGGGGAGAAGTAGAGAAACAATATTTTAATGAGGTCCTTGCACAATGAGAGCGCATCTTAGAGATACTCTTGCCACGAGTTTATTGTGTCAAGTGCAGCGCTGATTAAAAACAGTCCACGGTGCAACAAGGACATGTAATAGAATAATGTAGACAGGTGGCGGTGAAAGTGCAGACAATGTCAAATGTTCAGAAAAGTAACAGTTTTAAGAAAATGTCGACTTTTACGGCAAAATGAGATAACTCCTCTGCAGCGTTTTTTTGAGGAAAATTGTTTGATTTTTAAAAAATTACTGTGTATAAAGAAAGAAGTATTGCAAAATCATATCGAAAATTTTGTGCATGCTTTCTTTGGGTCAGAATATTATGTCAAAATTGATTGGTTTATTTCAGTCTCATTTTGCAAAACACTATAAATCCACCTGCTACAGTTTTGTTGCTATGGAATAAAATCAGCCTGCTGCTACTGTATATGTATATGGTTGTGGTTTGCAGTTTAGTGTGTTTTAATAAAAGTTAAAGTGATAATAGAGGATAAGAATCCCAACAGAGAACTAGATAGAGCAGATAGAACCAGACATGTCATATGCAACAGCTTCCCTCACACAGCGTACATATCTAATGTGTACAAAGCAGTAGTGCCTCTCTTGAGTGTTGTATCCTTATCTCTCTGCTTAAGTTTCTTTAAAGCATAAATGCACGGGTCCCAAATGCAGCAAAACCAGCAGGAGCAAGAGGAAAAAATGATAGAAGTGTCGATTTGGATGCAAAATGCAAGCTTACACAATAGCATCCCACATGATGTTGTTAAGTACGGGATATAATATGGTAATTGCACAACATACTGTACATTCAACGGAACACATAACAGACACATACAGTACCCGCTGTTCATAAATCCTTGGGTATCTGCAAAGAACAGAATGTAAACATCAACATTTTCCAACAATCCACTAAATGCATTTAGGTCACTCATACTGTAGGAGATACGATTTTTCCCAGGAGGTAATTTTGCTTCGCTGATCACATGACAGAAAGGAGTGGTCTCCACCAGAATGTAGTAGTTTTCAAAAGAAACATTTTGTTATAGACAACCTTGCATGCGAGAGAAAAATAATTTCAGTACATTTATTGATATATTAAGAGTACATTTGGCAATTTGAACAAAACAATGTTTTTTTTTTTTTTTTGTTTTTAAACAGAAAAATGACTTTTGATTTAAATTGTTTAGATTTAATATCTGCCCTTTGGAGGTATTGATTTGCTCATCCATGTGACATTTAAGCTGCAGTAAATCACACCGCAGGTGTCCTCGCAAAGACATATTGCTCTCGTTTGCGGTTATATAAAAACCATCAGATATTTATTGGATATTCAGTAAGGGACATGCGGTTGTGCATATTTGGATCGGTTCCTGTTAGAATTTCGGTTGGTGTCAAACTGTGCTTTACCTTGTCAAGGGAACCTCAAAACAATTGAAAGCGTACTCTAAAGGCACACCATATCAATATATATATTTTCACCCCATTCCAATGGTACTGTACATATCATGCACCCTTGATGGTACCACCCCAACTACAAGTTAAAATCCATTAAAACTACAGCACGCACACATCTATTTCTGAGTGCGAATTGGCAATCGGGTTCTTCCCGACATTTCACGCGCTCAGCAAAACTTAGCAGAAGTTACATCCTAAAGTCGCTGATATTGTCAAATGCCTTTTCTGAGCACTCTTTCCACAGTAACTCAGATATATCAGGACATATACAGTACAGACACTTTGAAAAGGTCCATAATTACATTCCACTCTTAGAAACTATTCAAGGCTCGTTCCCGTTCTCCATTTTGGCCATGTAATTGGTGTCAGGTTTTTCTCCACAATCCCGGGACAAAGTCCGTTTCTGTGGAAGACAATTCTCTTCCACTGCCTGATTTTTATGCTCCTGACCTTTGTTATTACTTTGTAATGCGTAATGGCTGATCGTTTGCGCAGCATAACTCCCATTTATTAGCAGATTTCATGCACATTTTTTCTGGCCCTTTAAATTCCACACCCGTAGCTTTGAGCTGATATTACCGGGCGAAATGGTTTTTATCCGTATGATCCATGTAATCTTTTTACCGATGAAGCCGTTTTGAAAATGTTTAACAGTTAAAAATGGTGGAAGCTAATCACAATGATGTTGAGTTTGGGCTGCGTAGGCACTAATCAGTCAGGTCTGGTCCTTCATACTTCACCATCTTGTGTGTGATTGTTCAGAAGCATCCTGAAAAGCTGTCTGCCATCAGATTTTGACACACGAACAATCGTGCAGTTATGAATGGCTACACTGACATGCTGCTCTGAAAGTTTTGTAAAACTTTCACATGCTGCATTTATATTATGAGCAAAAGGCTTGCAAAAAGAGGCACAAGATCTCGACGCAAGTTGTTTTGCAGCAGTAAATATTTCCTTTAGGCTGCCCAGGCCAGAGATAGATGTTCCAAGGATGCATATTTACAAGACCTGGCAAGGCCAAGGGCTCAGGAGGAAGTCGATCCATGCCAGGATCCTGAGCATTCAGTCCTGGCGGAATAAATCACTGCAGCAGACTCTGATGGTGAAGCGGTGACCTGGCCATGTATCATCACCCAATCACGCACGCTGTCGCTGAGAAACTGGCGAAAGTAAGCAGAAGGAGACGAAACTGCGAAACTGTGGATGAAAGGTCTTGGCATGTTTCACAGCTGACCATGTGTGTAGCTTCTGGTGTGAAAATGAGCAGTGCATACCCTGTAGAAATTCTAGGAGGTCACTACATGAGTGCCGAATTCATGCCAGAAGTGATATTAGTATGAAATATTTCAGCATTTATAGGATTTTAACGTTTGTGATGATTACCACTGACTTGGTGCTACTGCTATTAGATTTTTGACATTAGTACAGCCATTTAGACTCTGACGACATGCACACTGCAAAGCTACCAGCACCTGCATGGCCTAAAAACTCACATCATACCTCTATTGATAAGATTACTCAGTGCGTGTGTTCTCTATGTTTTTTCTCTCCAATCTTTCCCCAGTAATGTTTGTTATGAGACTAAGGATTGTACGTACACCTACAGTAGATGCAGAAAATTATACCCGAATATATTTAAGCAAGGCTAAGTGGTAGGTTTCTTGCCTGGGTTAAATTCCCACCCAATGCCAAAACCCCAGCCACAGGATGCAGGGCCAGTCCCAAGTCTGGATAAAACGAGAGGGTTGTGTCAAATGAGAGGATATCCAACGTAAAACCTGTGCGCATTGGATGGTCCACTGTGGCAACTGGATATCAGCACGGCTGTGATGCAGTCGTAGGCATAAGTACTGTGTATATCCTTAAGCAACTGGAGGAACGTAATAACAGCGACTGGCAAAGCTGGCGACCGACAGTTGGTGTAATTACCATGGGAGGAAGTAGTTTTAAATTCGTAATTTGTTTTAAATCTTGTAAGATTCTCTTTATATTTCTAGTTAGAATCTTGATCTTTATCTTTAGAATATTTACACACGTGGACAAAATTGTTGGTACCCTTCGGTCAATGAAAGAAAAACTCACAATGGTCACATAAATAACTTTAATCTGACAAAAGTAATAATTTTTAAAAATTCTATGAATGTTAACCAATGAAAGTCAGACATTGCTTTTCAACCATGCTTCAACAGAATTATTTAAAAAAATAAACTCATGGAACAGGCCTGGACAAAAATGATGGTACCCCTAGAAAATACTGAAAATAATGTGACCAAAGGGACATGTTAATTCAAGGTGTGTCCACTAATTAGCATCACAGGTGTCTACAATCTTGTAATCAGTCAGTGGGCCTATATATAGGGCTCCAGGTAGTCACTGTGTTGTTTGGTGACATGGTATGTACCACACTCAACATGGACCAGAGGAAGCGAAGGAAAGAGTTGTCTCAGGAGATTCGAAAGAAAATTATAGACAAGCATGTTAAAGGTAAAGGCTATAAGACCATCTCCAAGCAGCTAGATGTTCCTGTGACTACAGTTGCACATATTACTCAGAAATTTAAGGTCCATGGGACTGTAGCCAACCTCCCTGGACGTGGCTGCAGGAGGAAAATTGATGACAAATCAAAGAGACGGATAATCCGAATGGTAACAAAAGAGTCCAGAAAGACTTCTAAAGAGATCCAAGGTGAACTTCATGCTCAAGGAACATCAGTGTCAGATCGCACCATCCGTTGTTGTTTGAGCCAAAGTGGACTACATGGGAGACGACAAAGGAGGACACCATTGTTGAAAACAAATCATAAAAAAGCCAGACTGGAATATGCCAAACTACATGTTGACAAGCCACAAAGCTTCTGGGAGAATGTCCTATGGACAGATGAGACAAAAATTGAACTTTTTGCCAAGGCACATCAGCTCTATGTTCACAGACGGAAAAATGAAGCATATCAAGAAAAGAACACTGTCCCTACTGTGAAACATGGAGGAGGCTCTGTTATGTTCTGGTGCTGCTTTGCTGCATCTGGCACAGGGTGTCTTGAATCTGTGCAGGGTACAATGAAATCTCAAGACTATCAAGGGATTCTAGAGAGAAATGTGCTGGCCAGTGTCAGAAAGCTGGGTCTCAGTCGCAGGTCATGGGTCTTGCAACAGGACAATGACCCAAAACACACAACTAAAAACACCCAAGAATGGCTAAGAGGAAAACATTGGACTATTCTAAAGTGGCCTTCTATGAGCCCTGACCTCAATCCTATTGAGCATCTTTGGAAGGAGCTGAAACATGCCGTCTGGAAAAGGCACCCTTCAAACCGGAAACAACTGGAGCAGCTTGCTCATGAGGAGTGGGCCAAAATACCTGCAGAGAGGTGCAGAAGTCTCATTGACAGTTACAGGAATCGTTTGATTGCAGTGATTGCCTCAAAAGGTTGTGCAACAAACTATTAAGTTAGGGGTACCATCATTTTTGTCCAGGCCTGTTCCATGAGTAAATTTTTTTTTATAATACTGTTGAAGCATGGTTGAAAAGCAATGTCTGACTTTCATTGGTTAACATTCATAGAATTCTTATTTATTATTACTTTTGTCAGATTAAAGTTATTTATGTGACCAATGTGAGTTTTTCTTTCATTGACCGAAGGGTACCAACAATTTTGTCCACGTGTGTACTACGTTAATTTTCATGTTCTGGGGTTAAATCTCAAATAGCGTTAAATTGAAAGCCATGTAGTGTACACTTATTCTACACACTAGGTAGTGCTCTTGATTAGGGGTTGAGACGGATAAATTTTTTTTTTTTTTTTTTTTAAGTTTTAGCTCTGTAGCTCAGCTTAGGCATAACACAAACAGATCGGAGACAATTCAAACAATTCAATTATTTGTCACTTGCACATTACTGGAGAGCGAAATATTTTTGTTTGCATATCCCACTTAGGAAGCTGGGTTCAGAGTGGAGAGTCAACCATGATACAGCGCTCCCTGGATTAGATTAGGGTTAAGGGCCTTGTTCAAGGTCACTGCTGGGGCTTAAATCCCTGACCTTCCTATCAGTAACCCAGAGCCTCCACCATTCGGCCCCATGAATACTCAAGTGTTGTTGAAGATGATAGCATAATGTTATCAGAAGTGTTTTCCTGCTGAAAGGACTTCTGTGACTGGATTTAAATGTGGGTTTTTGGCAGGCAGTTGCTCTTTCTAATACTGCAGACTGTACTGACCTACTTTCACCCACGCTGCGACGGACATGTAGTGTAATTAACATCTGTGATGGGGAGTTATGCACACAGTCAAACGTCCCAGCGCCGTTTCCGTTTACTGTATTATCACCATTCATGAAATGATAAATACATATAACCACACTCGATGCGTTTTTTTTTTATTGGTTTAGGGACTAGTATTTACAGCCTACTGGTCACTTAATCCCAACTGGGAAGGTGCCAGATTTCCGCTATTATGACACGAATATATGGATGCAATGCAAACGCCTGAGAACCCCATTGAGCGAAAGAACTAAGCAAAGGAACTAATCTTTGTGTGCGATTTTCTACCAGCAAAGACTTGAATGGAAGCTCTAGTGAGACGACGGATTATAATATGCAGTCATATAAACATATGCTGTGTATACTGTATAATGTGCTCAGGAGTAAAGATCATCCATGAATGAGGCAATGGGATGTGCTATACTAATTGATTGCACTGGAACATTATTGTAGTTTTGAAGGAATAACAGATAGAAAATGTCATTGCTCAGCGCTTTATTTTAATCACCGTATCGTAAAATTTGATTGCCAGACAATGATCTCTTTTTGCAGAAATGGTTAGGTTTGACATACAGTACCGGGCGGCCTTTATTTCTAGTAACAATCATTTACTTGTAATTAAGCAGGATGTACCGCTTTGCACAGTTTTCGGTTACACACTCGGCATTAAATGTCGAAATCTTCAAAATCCTTCGATGAACAAGTTAAGATCTATCTTTGTCCTGAAGAGCTGATACGAAGTACAGTATAAAAGCAGGCAGCGTCCCACTATTAAAGGTCAACAGTTACAGCTGTAAAGATTGGGATTAATTGTCAACAGCTTCTGTTCTCAAGCCGTAACTCTCACAAACAAGGGCTCTTCCAAAAAGCCTCCTCAGAGATATTATTAAGTACCTTTTTATTTTACGCTTAACTAAGGCCTATATTATTAACACCCTCGATAGAATATACGCTGATCAGCCAGAACATTGAAACTCCAAACATGAAGCCTGATATTGTGAAGCTCAGACCCTTTTGAACCTCTGGGGACGTGCTGTGGTGTCTGGCAGATCTTTTGGGCTTCCATGGATTGAAATTATTTGCCTACCGCATTCCATGGATGTTCAGTCAGAGTGAGATCTGGGGAATTTAAAGGGCCAGGTCAACAACCTTCATCTCTTTTGCCAGCTAAGCTCCGTACACTGCAGGCTGTGATGCACCGAGTGTCCGGATACTTTTCTGTCATTGACTTCTTTCAGGACTTGCGCACCATTGGTGTTCATGTGGGATCAGACTGGTCCCCACAGGTATAGAGGAGCCTTGGTGAGAGATGGCCATGATCCTGTCACCAGTTTACTGGTATATGTTTGACAATCAATGTCGCAGCATCGATTATCTCACTACCTAAACACTGTTGCTGAACACCCCTTCATGGCAACATTAATTCCTCAAACCTCAAAATTAAATAGAGTATCTGTAGAATATGATGGGAAACATTTTTTTTATAAAGTGTATATTTAAAATATATATATATTGTTTAAAGGTGTGTTAGTTTACCCACTACTGCCTTTATGTACCTTTAGGAGATTTGCACAAAAAACATGCATTTTGCACTTGGCAAATAAAAGATTCTTAGTTTGTTACAGAAATAGCATGTGCATTCCCCACAGCGTGATATCATAAAGACTGAATTTTGGCAAAAACAACACTCTAAGGGGTGTGTGCGTGTGTGTGTGTGTGTGTGTGTGTGTGTGTGTGTGTGTGTGTGCGTGTGTGTGCGTGTGTGTGTGCGTGTGTGTGTGTGTGTGTGCGCGTGTGTGTGCGCGTGTGTGTGTGCGTGTGTGTGTGTGTGTGTGTGCGTGTGTGTGTGTGTGTGTGTGCGTGTGTGTGTGTGTGTGTGTGCGTGTGTGTGTGTATGTGTGCGTGTGTGTGCAGAAGGCTCCTTGATGTAGATTTTGAACAGCTGACCTCTTTTCCTTTTTTTCTTCTTCTTTCTCTTTTTGTAATATTCATATTTTAATGGATGTGAATTTGTGCTGCTTTTATAAATAATGCAAGGCTGACTATCTGTGCTCCGGGAACTTTGGAAATAACTAGGTGTTAACTGTGGTGATTTATTCATCACTGATTTATTATGCAGACATCTGACACACACAGTCATAACAACGCCAAGCCTTTTCTCTGCATGATGCTTTTTTTTTTTTTTTTTTTTGGTAGACAAATATTATGCCGAAGAAAAGATGGCTGCATGCCTTTTTATTTGTAGACTATTCAACGTTCTAAGTGAGATACACTGCCTGGCCAAAAAAAAAAAAAAAGTTGCAGTTTCTGACGGGTCGAATTATTGTGCAAAGAAAACAACTAAGGAGATCTGAAGATACTGGAACGGACTTAAGGATCCTTCAACACATTATCAGAACTTGGAAGGATAGTGCTGAACAAAAAAAAGAAATCATGAGTGGAGATCACTTAAACACTTAGTAAAGTTGCATCAACAGTTACAGCAACCATACAGGAGTTATGTTTAATAGTGACAGTAATTTCACTTCCATACACATACAATGTAATGAGAACTTACCACTTGGTAGTGAGACTTTTCAGAACAAAGGCTAGGGAGCGTAAGGATTGGACTTTGGAGCAATGGAGAAAGGTCATGTGACCTGATGAGCCCCTATTCCCGAAGGTAAGAAGGGAAGCACATGAAGAAATTGAATCATCTGATGACCTGACGGTTATCTCATCTACAGGCTTTTCTCTTCCTTAATGGAACAGGCATATCCCAGAATTCAACGTGAGAAACCGTGGTTGTGGGAGCATGAGTAAACATTTTCACACATGAATTGCCCACCACACTGTACACCGTAATCAGAGCTAAAGGTTGTCAATGAATTCTTGGCGTGTGCGACTTTTTGTGTGTGTGTGTGTGTTTTGGCCGAGCAGTGTACATTCAGATACCAGTCTAAGGGCTCCCACATGAGTAAATAAAAGTGGAGTGTAATGGAACTATCGATTCGGCGTGACCTCAGACCAGGTGGAGCAGTGGAGTGTTTCCACAACCCGAAGCGCCCACACCATCCTATTTGAGTGTTAGAGACGAGGAACGGACAATGTGTTTGATATGTCCAGCCTTTTTTTTAAAAAAGTTTTTTTTTTAGATGTTTGTGTTTGTGCAATAGGGCGCTCTCTCAACAGCTTTCTGTGTCTGCTCTTCTGACTTTTTGTCTTCAGACAGCCTATCCGCCCCACTGAATGTAACCATCAAGACCTTGGAGGGCAATGCGGCTGTGGTCACATGGGACATCCTCGAGGGAGATCCGGTCATCGGGTTTGCCATCACACAGCAGGTTAGCTTACTGAAGCATCAAATCTATTCGAAAGTATTTTAGATAAATTTTTTTTCTACTATATTATATAGATAGAGTGTATACAGTGAATACATACTGGAAATATTTTAAACACCCTGTAGAATTGCGGGATTGTGTGTGTGTGTGTGTGTGTGTGTGTGTGTGTGTGTGTGTGTGTGTGTGTGTGTGTGTGTGTGTGTGTGTGCGTGTGTGTGTGTGTGTGTGTGCGTGTGTGTGTGCATGCACCGGTACTTTGTGTACCCCAGTAATGAAGAGTTGAATCACCATCTGTTCGAGCACAAAGTCCTTACAGCCTGTCACCAAAGTCCCAGACCAAACGCTTTCCCTGACTTTCAATAACAAGCCGACGATGGCCTGTTCTGCTTCTTTTCATCCAAGATTGCCTTATGATGAAGGGCAGTTTTTTCGCTTTACGCTAATTACTTTGCTGAGTACTAACAGCAAAGTCATCACCTCGTGACCACACATACACAGCCTAGAAAAAACCCTTTCTACAGTATGTTACACTCATCCTGTTACCCGTTCTCATTTTGGTTGAGGAAGTGAACAAAAAAAAAAAAAAGAAGCTGAGAATAAACCTCTAATCCTATTGTTCTGGTTGAATTCCATTTTATTTTTATACATTTTTTTTTAGAACCAAACCTTGATTAATACACCCCCCCCCCCCCCCCCCCCACCTCCCTAGCCCAGAACCTCATCCTAGACTAGTTTTATATGACAAATAAATAAATAAATCAAAATAAGTCCAGTTTAGTTCCAGGTTGTAACACCACCATATGTGGAAAAGTTTAAGATGGTGAATACTTACAATGCACTGCAATATGTCTTACCAATGGCTAGTATTGCTTTTGGAAACTTTGCTCCACACTACACTATGTTCCCATTTTCCACCAAAAAACACTTTTTGTTATAGATTATATAATTTTTTTTTAAAAAGGAGAAATTTAAGATGTGTGAAATTATTGGACTGCATCAAGCAAAGAAAACAACTAAGGATATTTGGAATTGGGTTAAGAAGGCTTTATTCTGGGATAAGAATAAACATTAATCAAAATCTTAAATGATAGTGCTGAATTGTCAACTTTTTAACATGGGGGAAAAAATTGCCATTTTAAACATGGCACAAAGATGGAATTCCACAATGCACTGCAAGAGGTTGTGTCCAGATATCGTAACAAAAGAAAGTCAATTTAACTTGATATTTGAGTAAGTCCACTATTTGAAATCATATTTTGGGTGCTGACAAATATTATTTCTCTCACAATCTTGTCTATCTGTCTTTTTCATTCCAGAAGAAGGATGTGAGAATGATGCGTTTCATCCAGGAGGTGAACACTACCACGCGCTCGTGTGCATTATGGGATTTGGAGGCTGATACTGAGTACATTGTGCACGTGCAGTCCATCAGCATGAGCGGCACAAGCCCACCCAGTGACCCCGTCCTCTTCCGTACGCCAAAAGAGTCTGAGAAAATGGCCTCAAAAAGTCCTGGTAAGTTGAAGATAAATGGTCTCAGCATAATCATATAGTACACAGATTAATGACTTAACCACTTCCTCTTTCAGAACATCTTTACTGACAAAAACAAAGTGGTGGAGCAAGCACAGATCCTTCACTTGAGGTCGAAGAAGGAATATATTAAATAGGCCAATATCATGCCCATATATGTGTCTATGCTATTATATGTTGGGGGCAGTGGTGGCTCAGTGTGTTAAGGCTCTCTGAGTTACAGAATGGAAGATCGGTGGTTCGAGCCCCAGCTCTGCCAGGTTGCTGCTATTGGGCCCTTGAGCAAGGCCCTTAACCCTGTCTGCTCCAGGGGCGCTGTAAAAATGGCTGACCCTGTGCTCTGACCCCGGCATACTAACAAAAAGCTGGGATATGTGAAGAATAAAGAATTTCACTGGGCAGTAATGTATGTGTGACCAATAAAGGCTGACTTATGCTAGTTTTTACAATTAATTATGCTGAAATATAAAATGTAAATGACTGCTGCCTTTTCTCGAAGTTGCCTTAAACTGTAAATATGAAAAATGCTGAAAAAACATGAAGTCTCAGAAATACTCCAAACATATGCTTAAGTACTCCTATTCCATTACTCTCCATACAGTAGATGTCACACATAGGATATTGACCACATGCATTAAAACCCCGAAGTTCAGGTCAGCATATAATGAAAAGCGGCCTAGAAAATGGTTTGCAGCCAGATCGTTACCATTGATTCATGCATAAACACAGCAGGACAGCTATTATACAGCTACTCTAAAAATACACTCTAATTCAAAGTGAAAATGTCAGCCTTTATTGCAGGACAGACTACAGTACCTTATCTACAAAACCCACAATATTTCCAGGTTTATGTTTTAAAATCCCTTTTGTGACCCACATACAGTTATGCATAGAAACCATTTTATACACTGCCGGGCTGGGGAAAAAAAAAAAGTCACCGTTTCAGAAGGGACAAATTAATAGCCTGCATCAAGCAATAAAAAAAACAAATAAGGAGATTGCTGAAATTCCTGGAATTAGGTTAGGAACTGTCCAACACTATAGTGCTGAATGGAATGTAGTGGTCAGAAGCAAAATGAGAATGGAGATTGGGACTAAAAGAGCCATGTGTACATAAGAAGTGAGACTTATTAGAAGAAGAAAAAAATCAGTTTGCTAAATAGCATGGTGGTGGTCTTTCAGCAGCTCCAGGCAAGCTTGGCACCAGTTTTATATCAGATGCCCTTCCTGAAGCAACCCTCCCATTTTATCTGGTCTTGGAACCGGCACATCATCCAGCGGTTGGGGTTTGGCTTATGGATGGGAATCAAACCTGGACTTTCCACATGGCAGGCAAAACTCCTACCACTGAGTCACCAGCACCCTAGATTACTAAAGAGCATAAAGCAATGCAAATAAGGTCATGTGATCTGATGAGTCCAGATTGACCCTATTCCAGAGCATCAGAGTAAAAAGGGAAGCATCTGGAGGCAGTGTTATGATCTGAGTATAATCTCCTTCAGTTGTCCATCACAACATTATGTGGCAATAAAATTAAGTCAGCTGACAATCTGAACATACTGAAAGTTATCCCAACAATTTTTCTTCTCCAGGACCCAAACTGTAAAACACATGCACTGGCCACCAAATTGTGTGCTGCAATCAAACCTAAAGACAGGTGTTGGAAATCCTATTGCATGAGTCTTTTTTTTTTTGTTTTGCTTTTTTTTTTTGGTAGGCAATGCATAATGTTGCGGATATTTCAGGTTGAGGTGAAGTGTGATTCACCATGTGCTGGAAAATAATGCAAAACCATTATGGTAGGGTAGAAATGGTCCAATAAAAGACATGTTGCCTGAATCATTTTACCATGAAAGGTTTGAGAATGCGCAATGCTATTTTTCTTCTGACTCCCACTTCCATTTCTGAGAATGTCACAAATGGTATTTTCTTAAAACCTTTTATTATGAGTCATATAAGTGGTTTAGGGTTGGGGAGAACTTGTCAAGTCCGAATAAATAGGCAAAAAAAAAGGAAAAAGAAAACAACATTTTCTGTAGGCAGAATAATAAATGAAGAAGAGACATGTTGATTGCTCCTTTCAAAATTAATTACAACATTGACTGTGTACATAAGCAGCTGTTTTGTGTTGATCATAATGAGTTAAGTCATTAGCATTTGCATATACTGTATGATGGTTTATGGAAACCATTTTAGAGTTGTTGGTTTTCTTGACTGAAGCAGAACCGTACATAAAATTAAACAGAAATTACAGTAAACCAAGATGATTTACAACTAGTTGACACTCTTTTGATGCACCATGTCAATGGTGACAGGCAGGCATTTACTAGAAACATTGCTCCATAATCAGCCATTAGCACTTGAGTTGCTCTCCAGCTAATCGAGTAAGCAGTCTTCCGCTTCACTTCATTTCAAATAGCTTGAGGGTGGCTAATGAGCACAGACAGTTAATCTTTTTCACCATACGTCTCCTGTTTCAAGGTGAAATGGCTTGATGTTGCTTTTGGTTCTGGACCCATGACATGCATCCGCATTGACAGGCAGACTTTTATTTTATTATTATTTTTAAATGCACAGCTTCAGAGCCAAGAAGAAAATGATAAACTTTCCAGCTTTGGCTGAAAAAGATGAGAGTGTTCCTTCATTATGAGCTGTTCCATCAATCCAGCTGGCCAGTCCTCCAGGGCTCATCAGAGGCTAACACAAATAAGGAATTCACAGATGATGTTAATTACCACCAGGCACGTTACATATGCTGCCAAGAAGGATGGTCTCCTGATGTCACACAGGACTTTAAAGACAGGGAAGAGAGATGCATGTCCTGAGAGAAACCTTTAATTTCCAGTAGCTGATCACAGCTCATGATCAAAGTTTTCGGTGTCTCATTAGCCTGCAAAATACAGCTATTGCTCACTTCACATCTGGCAGATGATTAGAAAAACTTCCTTTTTAAAACATAGTGGACAGGCCAAACACTATTCTTGGAAAGTAGTAGATATTAGATATTATGTGTCATGTTTAACTACAGTACCAGCTGTGTTTCTTGTCTTTCTTTTCAGATGAAGTGACAATGAAGGAGGTTGGCCAGGCGGCCCAGCTGAGGGCCGGAGAGCTGATCATCATAGTAGTCGTTCTGATCATGTGGGCAGGTAACAGATTTACACCAAGAGTTTTCATCAACAACATTCTTCCTCTTATTATTATTATTATTATTATTATTATTATTATTATTATTATTGGACAAAAATGTCGGTCTGCTTCACAGCCCAATCCCTCCTCACTATTGGGTTAGGGTTAGGGTTAGGGTTATTTCCTTTTTTTCCCCCAAAGACATTGTACTGTGCGATTTCCATTTTCGGTCAGATCAAAAAACCCAACAAATTTCATCATGCTCTGAAATCCCTACTACAAAAAAAAAAATAATAATCACATTGATCAAAAGAATATTACTCCTTTCAAAACTGCCCCAATCATTCGGCATAGAAAACTAGCTTCTAGGGTGTAGAGTGTAGAGAGATGCATCAAAAAACAACCTCAGAATCTCTCTTACTGATTCTCCCTCAATACTGGAGAGCCAGGTCTCCAGACTGCTGCAAAAAAAGCAGATGATTGGTCAAATTGTATGGAAGTTATTAAGGTCTGGTTGGGACCTGACAAAAAAAAAAAAACTTAATCTCCATAGGATAAAATGGATTTTACCTTCTGACGATTTTTAGAAAATTGAATCCAAAGTTACTTTTATACTCTTGTACATACTGTACACACACCACATTGACATGCCGCATGAATGAACCTTGCTTTTGCTGAAAAATCTAAATATCAAGGCTCTTCTGCTTATTCGCTTCTTCTTCTTGATTTTCCTTCATATCTTCTTCCTGCCCAGACTTACCAAAAGTTGCCAATATTTTAAACAATATTTCTTTTACTTCCTTTTCATTTCTTCATTTCCTTTTTCTATTGTGACCTGCAGCAGTGAAGAAATGAAACGGTCTCATGGTTAAAATACAAATATTGCATTAAAATACACCATGGGAAAATGTGGTTCATATACTGTATATTACAATAAAAATATTAGATTCAGCGGGTCAAAGAGTGATTTTGTGGGGGCGGGGCATGGGTGCACGCGCAGAACGGAGTGCCGGTCAGGTCAGAGGAATGCGCACCTGATGAGAAAATGTCCATTTAGAGTTTTGTCTATTGCAGTGAGTCAGTGGCAGCTGTACAGAGTGGGAAGAGGGGTTCAGATGTGAGCGTACACGAGAAAGTGAGATAATGAGAGAGAGTATATAGTACGTGTTGAAAAGCAGTAAAGAATATTCACAACGAGCGAGTGAGTAAACTCTGACTCATGTCAAAACCGATTGCATCACTTCCAAGTGAGCTTACGATATTTAATCCCATCATGGTTGATATATTACCAGTCTGGCAGTGTGATAGTGTGCAGATTGTGTGCTTTAGAGTTTTAAATGCCTGTTTTAAACAGCACTTGTTTGTTTCAGTCTTAAGCATCTTGTGGACATAGCAGTGGTTTTGGTTTTACATTCACAGCTTTAGGAAGTGAAAAGTAGGTGGGTATGGGTTGGGTATGGGGCAACTGTGGGGTAAACCATATAGTAGGGAGAGTACCCCAACCCCACCCCACCCACTGTAGATGTCCCAATGCACCAGTCCTATAAACAAGGACATTCTCATGGTTTCCAACCCTGTTGCCCATCAGAAGCAACATGCGCAAACTATAAAACTAGGCTAACCATTATATATTACCTTTCCTCAGTTTCTCAAACTGGCCAACAGCTCTTTCCAAATAGTATGAGGTGGTATCAAAAAGTTTCAATACTAATTTTGTAACTTACCAACAGATGGCAGCACAAGGCTGTGCGCACAGTCCCGAGGAGCACCGACTTTCATAAGTCAGTGTGCCAAAAGACATCGTCATGAGCTGTGCAACTGATGCTCCTCTGACCACATCACTGACAGTAAGTTAGAACAAGGAGCGAACTGGAAATTCGGCATGAAACTGGGCAAATCTGCCACTGAGACGTTTGACATGGTTTGTCAAGTTTACAGCGATGCTGCAATGAGTTGTCCGAGGTGTTTTGGTTGGAATGTGCGCTTCAAGAGCGGAAGAACATCACTTGAAGACAACCAGAGATCAGGAAGACCTTCATCAAGCTCAACTCCTGAAAATGTTGAAACAATTCGCCAATTTGTGCATGATGAATGAGAGAGAACAATCCACAACATTGCTGTCATCGTCGGTGTGTCATAAGGAACAGTTCACGCAATCCTCACATATGATTTAAACATGTGTCGTGTTGCTGCCAAGTTTGTCCCCAGGATGCTGACCCATGAGCAGAAGGAACATCGCGCCGAAATCTGCCAAGATGTCGCTGTGTCAGCGTGCTGTAGTTAACTCGTCCTTGATGTCAAGGATCATTACCGGTGAATGTAAAACTTGGGGTTATCAACAGTCTTCCTCTTCCCAGTGGAAGAGCCTATCATCTCCAAGACAAGTTCATGCTCGATGTGTTTTTCGACATTTGTGGCATTGTGCATTGCAAAGTCGTTCCCCAGAGGACAGACTGTCAATAGCGTATTCTACTGGCATTATACAGTCTCAAATACAACCAAACAAAACCAAGCATCTACACCTACTATGGTCAAATGAGGCATATTTTTTATGGTTTATGCAATTCCATTTTTTGCCATTTGGCAGACGCCCTCATCCAGAATGACTTAGATTTGTATTTCATTATACATGTGAGCAGTTAAGGGTTCAGGGCCTTGTTTCAGAGCCAACTTGGCAGTTGCGGGATTTTAACCTGGGACCTTCTGAAGCATAGTCCAATGCCTTAACCCCTTAGCTATCCCAGCTCTCCTACATGATATCACTCACCGATTGTTTGAAGCTCAATCAGAGTTCGTACCCTGTGACTTTGTGTCCTAATTTCTCCCCAACTTCCCAAGGACATTTTGTTTTTTAATCCAAATGTGATTTAAAAAGACCTATTGGGAGGAAAACGAGCCAACAAGGTAACAATCCCACTGTGTAATCCTGATATTGATTAGATAGCCTTCTCTAGTGATGTGCAATGTATTATTTAGTAAATCATTATTGCAATAGTGCCATTTATATTGCTGAGCTCTCGTAAGGATGCAATTAATAAATAGGTCCACTATCCCAAACGTGTCCCATCTGAACGGTGTAAAAGAGAGAGATAGAGTGATAGATAGAAAGAGACAGAGAGAGAGCATGGAGTTTCTGAGAGTCTTCGGTCTAATTGGACCACAGGGGTTTTCCATTTTCAGTGTAGTCCATATCAGACGGGAGAAAAAGAAACGGATTAGTGTTTCCCAGGCACTGAAAGAGAACAAGCCGCTGTTTATTGAGTGCGGTTGTGTTTTTCCCTGCACTACCACCTGACCCAAGTCTGGCTAATTAACAAGGTTGAAATGAGTGTGTTAACACAGAGAAAACATGAAACTGTGCTCAGAAAGAATATTCAAAACTGAAATCATTGGTACAACTAAGAAAAACAAAAGCAATCATCAAACGTTTCATCATCAAAAGTTCATATATAATTGGTTTGTTCGGAGATCCATCTTCAGCTTTTCTGTTATCTGCTTTCTCCCTCTGACATCCCCCATCCATCACTAAACCTGACTCCTTCTCTCCACATCAGGCTTTTTCAAGCCCGGCTTTCCAATAACACGCTCCAGCCATTTCCTCCTGAGAAAACTCCCAATCACCATCGTAATTAGCTCGAACGAGGTTTACTAGATGAGTGTTAGATGAAGGATGAGGGTGAAGACCCTGGGAGCAAAAATTACCCAGAAGCCTATTGTAGACAGTGTATACAGGTTTTTATTTATTATTATTATTATTATTATTATTATTATTAATAAATATTCTCCCTAATTGTAATCATAACCATAAATTGTGCAGAGCATGTGTATGTTCTATATTAAACCTGTATTTTACAACACCAATCTGTACATTATAGTTGGTTAATTAGTTAAACTTATGGTTTAGCTAGTTATGACCTTATACAGTAGATGTTGCCCGCTGCATGCAAACTGTGGGTCAGGGTAAAATAAGGACAGCGTGTAAGTACTTCCCTGCTTCTTTTACTGCTTTTTTTTTTTTTTTTACTACATTCTTTATTGAAGCCCCCAAAACGGACATGACATTTACATGACATTTGCTAAACGGCATTTCTTATTCCAGAGTGATTTACAGAAATGCCTTTTACTCTCCATTAGAAACAAATCCTAATGACAATTCAATAGATCAGGGTATATGGAAATATCAAGCTAAACATAAATCAATAGAAATATGAGACATGCACTACCGTATTTAAAGCACCTTGTTGCAAGCAAGCATGGACAATTATCTGAAACAGCATAATCAACATTGAAAGTATTATAACAAATACATTACATACATTGTATACATTACTGTATACAAATACCCATTGTGTACAGACACATCACTTAGTCAACTTTGCGTAATTATTATAGTCCAATAATATATTTGGGTAAATATTTTACTATACAGATGTTCATCTTTTTATATTGTTAGTTCTCTATTTTTTTTTTTTTTGGTTCTATTTTATTTTTACTTCATTCTGTTTATCTTATCTTATCTTATCTTATCTTATCTTATCCAAACTTAGATACATTTTTGAGTCCCTGCACAGTAGACGTGCTCAATCTTGGTCGCATCAGCCATATTTGGTGAATCATGACCTGGGGCCACGTTAAATGTTAGCTTTCTCTTTACAGGTGTAATAGCTCTTTTCTGCCGTCAATATGACATCATTAAAGACAACGAGCCCAACAACAACAAGGACAAAGCCAAGAACTCGTCGGAGTGCAGCACCCCTGAGCACCCTACAGGGGGGCTACTGCGCAGCAAGGTCTAACCAACCCCAGGCAATAACAGGCTTCAGCCTCAGGACACGTACGTCTATTCGGTATATTTTCTATGCATTTTGGACATAGGTTTAAAGCCCCTGTCAACGTATGATTGTAATTAACTCCATATTATTACATGTAGTGAATTTTTGCAATTGATTGCGAAAGAAAGAATGTGTTTTCCAGCTGATAGTTTTCTAAATTTCTTCTTCTTTTTTTTTTTTATTTGAACAATTAGAGTTACTGTAGATGGGGACTTTCTCAATCAGAATCATCCATCTGTATACCATCTGCTGTCTGAGTGAAACTTTGGTGTCTAGCTGCATTTTATATAGAAAATCTTCATCTAAAAGCGAGCACAGTGGTAAGCGAGCTTTATTAGAAGGCACAGTGGCAGACAGTTCCAAGAGCGTATGCTTGAGACAGAATCAAAGGACAGACAGAAACGTCAGGGAATTGGCGCACAGTGTATCAAGGTATCCAAAAATGACAAAACTATGTACAAGAGGCATTTAAATTAAACTGGGACTTGAGAGGAAATTACTTGTGAGTGAAGGCGTAAGAATGATTGACATTTACAGAAGACATCAAGCACTGTACGTGATGAGACATTTGAATGGTGCAAACGAGTCCACTGCATTGGTTCCTGTGAACATTGAGCATTTTTTCATGCGCTCAGGACAAAAACAACTATCAACCAATGCGTTCTATCGTCGATACAAGCCATTTCTACATGCTGAAGGGTTTCCTGGGAGGCCAGCGTTTTAGATGTGATCATGGCTTAGGCATACTGAGAAAACTTTCTACCTTGATGGTATCCAAGAACTACAGGTAGTAAAACACTGGGATAAGTGCATCAATGTAGCAGGAGGATTATATAGAGAAATAAGTGGAGTTTTTACTCTTATAACTGTGTTTTGTTATTCTGCGCAATCAACACCCCTTATAATTACAATATCACGGATAAGAAACCGGCCAAGCAACAACAATTAACAAAGGCTTGGTGTTTCAGGTAACGGAACAATACTTGGTTAGAGTGAGTCTATATATATATATATATGTATGTGCTGTACATACAGTATACAGTATAGTTGTGTGGAATTCGAAGGGCCTGTATGTAGAACCCTGGTGTGTGTGTGAGTATAATGACTGTGTGTGCTGGCTGTTGGATTCAGAAACAGCCGCGTTTGAATGCAGCAGTGCGTCGTGGGAATCAGCATTAAGCTGACACGTTTTCATTTTGCTGTCACGAAGCAGCTTTTACGGAAATCTGGGTAGAAATGTAGATTCCTAGAAGCAAACCAGAGACATGTGGACGTAACCTCGACTCGAGAGGGTTACACAGGGGGGAACCAGACTCGTGTAGTAAGCATGTTGAAGTGATGCACAATGTGAACGAGTCGTAAGATGATCACAGGTCTAAGATGGTCTTGATGATTATAGCAGCAATTCTTAGGTGCAAATCTAGCGTCTCCAGGTGACATTATCACCTATAATACAGTTAGGATCGGAATTGTTTGATAGCTCGGGGAAAGAAAGAGTTCCTGGAGTAATTTGATATGGGACATTGGGAGTCTGAATCGTTTGTGGTTAGAATGTGACATATGTACAGTAGTATATGGTAGTACTGTACCTCTTTTCTTAATGCTCTTAAGAAATGCACAGGACATATCATACATGCAGTTATTTTATATTTAACATCTGAAACCATGTTGCCAGGGATTTTATCCTACAGTGCATCCTGGAAAGCATTCACAGCGCTTCACTTTTTTTTTACATTTTGCTATGTTACAGCCTTATTTCAAAATGGTTTAAATTAATTATTTTCCTCAACATTTTACAAACAATTTGTTTGAAATCTTTGCAAATTTATAAAAAAAATTTAAATAAAAAAAAAAACATATGTACATTAGGATTCACAGCCTTTGCCATGACACTCAAAATTGAGCTCAGGTGCATCCTGTTTCCACTGATCATCCTTGAGATGTTTCTACAACTCGATTGGAGTCCACCAGTGGTACATTCAGTTGATTGGACATGATTTGAAAAGGCACACACCTGTCTGCATAAGAAATAACAAACCAAGCCATGAAGTCCATACAATTGTCTGAAGACCTCCAAGATAGGATTGTATCAAGGCACAAATCTGGGGAAGGGTGCAGAAAATTGTCTGCAGTATTGAAGGTCCAGATGAGCACAGTGGACTCAATCATCCATAATTTGATGAAGTTCGGAACAACCAGGAGCTGGCCGCCCGGCCAAACTGAGGAATTGGGGGAGAAGGGCCTTAATCAGGGAGGTGACCAAGAACTGATGGTCACTCTGAAAGAGCTCAGTGGAGAGAGAAGAACCATTCAGAAGAACGATCATCTTGTAGCATCATACTGAAAAAGACTGCAATTGGTGCCAAAGGAGCTTCAACAACAAAAAAGTATTTACTCATGGTCTGAGTGAGAGTCCTGCAGGTGGCTTTTGGCAAACTCCAGACGGGCTGTCATGTGACTTTTACTGAGGAGTGGCTTCCGTCTGGCCACTCTACCATACAGGCCTGATAGGTGCAGAGATGGTTGCTCTTCTGAAAGGTTCTTCTCTTTCCACAAAGAAATGCTGGACCTCTTTCAAAGTGACCATCAGATTCTTGGTCCTTGGAAACATCTCAAGGATGATCAGTGGAAACAGGATGCACCTGAGCTCAATTTGGAGTGTTATGGCAAAGGCTGTGAATACTTACGTACATGTGATTTTTTCATTTTTAATTTTTAATAAATTTGCAAAGATTTCAATCGTCTTTCACGTTGTCATTATGGGGTATTGTTTGTATAATTTGAAGGAAAATAAGGACTTAAATCCATTTTGGAATATGGCTGTAACATAACAAAATGTGGAAAAAGTGAAGGGCTATGAATACTGATCTGATTCAAATTCTGTCTACATTGCTTTTGAAATGCATCGGCCATCTCTCGGCTTTTCATTCTTGTTGTTGTTGTGTCCTCCAACAGTGCTGAGACACACCGGAAAGCCATCAAATGACATTATTATGAAACAAGAGTGCCCATCTTCATCTGAAAGGACTCTTTAATACCGCATCCTATCAAGAAATACGGACCCCTTGGTGCTTGTCTACGAAGAATACAAACACAATGGCACACTCGAGCACATTTGACAAGTACACTTGAGCACATCTGAAGACGGAAAGTGAAAAGACCTGAGAATTGAAAAGTGCATGACCGGGTGTCCCCTCGGGTCTGGCTCCAAACAGAGACGTTCCCTGTGCTCTGAGAAGGGAGCGCTAGAAATCCCAGGACACTCTGCGTCCAGCGCCACCCCGCACAGATAAGCAAAATGTGT
This sequence comes from Clarias fuscus, assembly GCA_030347435.1. Taxonomy (NCBI): domain Eukaryota; kingdom Metazoa; phylum Chordata; class Actinopteri; order Siluriformes; family Clariidae; genus Clarias; species Clarias fuscus. Next base: position 8,410,221 of record CM059217.1, on the reverse strand, counting down.
CATCGCCGTTGAGGGAAGACGATAATAAACCGGAATCGTGCTATGAATGAAGGGGAACAATTTTTTTTTCCCCCCCTCCAAGCATTCTCTCCTTATCAGTACCGAAACAGGATCATATGAGAAGGAAGGGGATAAACTGAAGCTATTTCCCATATCTCTCCGTCTTTCTCTCTGCATATTCGCCTTATTATTATTTTTTATCTCTTTCCATGGCATTTAGTTCATCTTTTCGTCATGCTTTTCCTTTTTTTTTTGTTTCCGGATTCACCGCTGTAAATTTGATAATGTGTACTGGTGCAGTGCGATCTCTCTCTCCATAAGCACTCTCTCGCTCTCAGGGCATCCGAGTTAAAATCCAGAGGATGAATAATACAGTGGCTCGCGCTGAACCTCATCCATCACACCCTCCACACCAACCCAAACCCCCCCCCCCCCCCCCCCCCCCCGTCACGATATATAGACGATATATATTCCTATATTATATTAATACAGTGATGGAAAATATATTTAATCACTCGTGCGTCTTGAGTAACTCAACAGCTTGTCGTCGATGATGAGTATATAAATGTAGAGTAATGAGTTCTTTTGCTTGTCGTTACTTGGTAACGGTCATCGTTTTATGAGTACTGCTTTATAATCACGCTTCTGCTTGGACGTATGGCTCCGTTAGAGATCCGGGTGCCTTTCCTTCCCGACCATTTCCTCGCCGTCTCCTTAAAAAAAAAACCAACGCCCTCTTGTCTCATAGACGCGTGATACATTTTTTCCCGTTTGACAGTTTAAGTGAAGTATGCGAGATGAGGGCGCATCTTGACGGCGCGTTATTGGAGTGTCAGGACAGATGGACTTGTCACTTAGAGCACAGTTACTGACGCGGACGTCATCCTCCTGGGACAAGTTATCAGATTGCAGGAAGCAATAAAAACATGCTTAATGCAGGTCAGAGGTCAGGTTTGTGATTTATTTGTTTACTCATGTAGGTCCATGAGTTAGTTTGTATGCTCTAGAATAAGGACCAAACTATTACTTAGTAAATGTTTTTTTGTAATATTTGTTACCGATAAATTCATGCTGATTAACTGTTAGTGAGTCTATAGTATTAGGGATGCCGGCCGGTTGATACCGCTTTTTTTTTTTTTTTTTTTTTAAGACAGAGTTTGAGTAAGTACTCATAAATACTGATAACTGAATGCATAACCTACTTAGTATTTATCAATCAGGGAATACAGTCAGATCCGTAAGAGTTTGGACAGTGACACGATTCTCATATTTTTCCTTCTGTAAATCAATGCAATGGATTTGAAACCTGATTGAAGTGTTGAATGAAAATATTTCATAAAAGTATAGGAATTAGACAGCCAAGTCCTTCCATTTCCACAGGGTCTTTGTCGCTTCAAGTTTTCTTCATTATGTGAAAAGTGCCATGTGACTGACTCTGCCCCCTTAAGGACATTCCATCTGTTTGCCTTAGGAAGCTCCAGGGTTGCTGTTGCTGTACAATTAGGCCATTACCCATCTGTACAACGAAGCTTCATTCCATCGTTTACCTCAGCATCTGAGCAGAAAGTGCAAATCTATGCGCTTTAGCCTTCATCGGTTCCGTCGGCAGCCGTACTGTAGATGCTGATGCCACGACATTGATTACACTGATGTGGTTGGATAGCTTCGGCACATCATTTCCTTCTCCGTATTCTTCCAGGCATTTGGGTATAAGTTAACCTTGTAACAAAAATGTGCAAGATTTTTTAAGCAAAGTCTAATATAAGGTTTTTGGTGTTTAGTGTGACCAGTTGAGGTAACTTGTATTTACTTTTATGACAAACTTTTTATCTATTTAATTTTTCCCCCCCCCAAAAAAAAAAAAAAAAAACAGTCCATGATTATGCTCCTATTACTTTCGAGCCGGTACAAATGTCCTAAACAGTTAATGCGATATTTTTGGGCAAATCTTGTGAATTTCGGGAGAAGGTCTACACTTCAATCACATCTACATTTGCTTCGTTTCAAACCTACTGTGTTGGCGTACAGACACAAAAATCTGAAAACCGTGTCACTGTCCAAATACTTATGGATTTAGTTACTTAATTAGCTCCGTTTCATGATTTTATAGTGATCGTGAAAAGCACACAGAGGCGCGTTCGTGCACTTTCGCCGCGAGGCTTGTGCTTTATACTGTAATGTTAGCGAGCTGATTTTGAAAGATGTCCATTAGCTAGCTACATTAGTTACTTCGGATCATAGAGGAGTGCAAGTGTTTCACTTTGGAAAAGTGCTTCTGTACAGCTGTAATAAACGTATGTTTCATCTGTCCTTCGTTGTCAATAACTGATAATGGCTGACGGTCAAGAGCAACGTAGAGTACAGAGTACCTAGCACTGCCTGGACGTCTTTACTCACATAGCCAGTGTTTTTCAGCTAGCACTCGCTTTCATGTTCAAGTAACCTCATTTTTGTAAAGGTTACTTGTAGTGTAAAAATACCGTGTAGTTCTTCTTGTTAGTATTTTCACAGAGCACAGTTTGCAGTCATCGTCAATTACGAGGTTTGTCCACACCTCGGTCATTTCGTGTCACCACTTCGTTAGCACAACAACATTTATTTAGGAGTATCAGTATGAATAAATGAGCATGGTATATCCGTATCAGGTAGCATCCCTAATCATTATAATTTATATAATTTGTCAGTCTGGCTGCATGATGTGCATATTAGCGATAATAATATTGCTACATACAGTACTGCGAATGTGATATTGCCTGTGATACAGTATTTTAACACCCAGCGTTTCATTAAAACCTGGTTAAAGCCTTTACGTTGACTTTGTATTGAATAGGATACACGATAAGCCACTTGGTGACGAGTTCAAGGGCTTATTTACAGTACAGTATGTATGCCGGATATTTCAGTATCGCAATTCCGAATATTGAGATAGCGTTTAACAGTATATCATGCAGGCCTTCTCGGCAGCGATTTGTATTCAGCACCGTCACTGATTGATGGCGGTCCTAATCAAGTGGGTTGAAGGGTACTTGAAGGAGTCTCACTGCATTTACACAGTTCCCCGTCCAGACATACGGCCATTACATTGTCGTGGCGGCAGCCTAACTGACCGTCCTCCCGCTCGGGGGAGTCAACCGTTCCTTCATTTTTCATGCCATCCCTCCTACTGCCAGCGGAAGAAACTCGATATTTCTCTTCTAATGAATGCTAATTAACCTTGGCCTCGGGGAGAAAGCAAGAGGGCTGCCGGGTGAAAAATGGCCGACATCGATATCGTGTCTGGGCAGCTTACATAAGGCAGAGAGGATTATGTTTTCCCCCACTCCAGATCATCTAAGTTTACTACTGCTAGTTTTCCGCTCCAGGAGGCGCACAGAGTGTGAGAACGACGGGATAATCCGAGAACGCCGAATTCTACTCTCGCTTCGGGACCACGTTACGTTACAATCAGTAATTCGTTACCTATTCATGGCTTAAAACTGTCTCGTTTCTTTGAGATCACTTCCATAACAAGAGTCTGCAAGTAAGAATGTGAAATGTCTGGCTTCTTGTAAATTGTCAAGTAGACGGTTTTCTTCTCCTGTTTTAGATTCTGGACATATAAAGAAAAAGGTTGTATCTACTGTATACTTGATTTTTTATTATCATCATGTGAGCATCATGTGATGCATTCATAACGCATTATACACATTGGTTTAATTATCTATATCTATATATATGCATTAGGAATTGTTAACAGGATGCATTACTGTATAAGCAGTGTTCATACCATATTGCCTCGCAACTCCACGGTCGAGGGTTCGATTTCTGCTTGTGCAGTTTGCATGTTCTCCTCGTGCTTGGTTGGTGGGTTTCCTCTGGGTACACCGGTTTTCTCCCACACTCTGAAAACATGCAGATTAGACTAATTAACATTCCCAGATTTTCCTAGTGTGTGCTTTGAAAATGGATTGGCGCCCTGTCCAGGGTGTACCCTGCCTCCGGCTCAAGTGCTCCGTGACCCTGTAAAGGATAAACGGTATAGAAAGTGAATGAATAATGGAATTAATTCATCTTTCTTAGCACATTGTGAGTCCTGCCTTCATTTTTTTTTTCTCTTTGGGAAAATAAATTTATCTGAGGATGACATTACAAAAGTTCTAATAGTGCAGCATACTGTATGTTCAGTGTAGTCTTGGGCTTGATGCCATTCATTTAATAAATGGTTTTATTAAATGTGTGTGTGTGCGTATTTTGAGCTTGCAAGGTATTATAATTAATCTACATTCAAACCTGAAATGTAGCTAAACTCAAAGTGACCGACTAGAGCTGATCGTCCTTGTTACTGGTGATGTAATGTGTTATCAACACTGCTTACAATGCATTCTGTTTACTTGATAATATTATAGATATTGCTGTGAACTACAATGCCTTTTCATAAATAATTATAACCATTTTATAATGTATTTATTATTCGAGCATTATGAACATATTCATGGCTCATTATATACACAATAACCCAGAATAACCTTACAAAAATATTTTTATACTGTACAGTACCAGTCAAACACTGGTTTGAGTCCCTGGTTTGATCTTGAGCTCGGGTTACTGTATTTGGGTCGTTTTATTCGTACATGTCCTCACTTTGTTGGTTTCCTTTCACTTCCCAAGAAAAAAAAAAAATCCAGTATGACCCTGACCGAGATAAAGCAATTACAGTAGTTTTTTTTTTATCTTAACTACACTGTTTAAATGTAATGATATGCAGTGATGAAAAGCAGTGGCGGCAAATTGGTTAGCACTGTCGCTTCACTTCTCCAGGGTCCAGGTTCAATTCCCGCCTCTGTGTGCATGGAGTTTGCAGGTTCTCCCCATGCTTTGGTGGGGTTATGCAGATTAGGCTAATTGGCATTCCCAAATTGGCCATAGTGTGTGAGTGTATGTAGTATGTGTGTGTGCCCTGCGATGGATTGCCACCCTGTCCAGGATGAGCCCCATCCTGTGCCCTAAGTCTCCTGGAATGGGCTCTGTATACAGGATAAAGCAGTATAGACAACTGACTTAACAGCAGTTTAAATACTGTATTTTCATACTTTTTGTATTGTCAGTAGAAGCTTTTCCAACAGTTTAGAATAACACCACAAAAATGCACATATTTGCAAGTGTAACTTCCTAGAATAGTCAAAAAAGTCCAAATTAGCTATTTTTTCCTCCTATACAAGTTACAATCCAATAAAATAAACAGATTTAAGTTTCTGTTTCATAATTTTACATTTGTAAAGCTTTCGTTCGAATCCATTTTTCGCTTACACAAAGTTACACAAAGACTTGCGTGGTGGAGATGCTGCAGAAACTAACATTATTTAACGTTCGGAAGGAGCCTCCATTGTCTCCAAAGCCACCAAAGATGTTCGGTAAAGTTTTCCAACATTACAGAGTCTGCAGGACAGAGGACTTTTGCTTATTGCAGTTTCTCACTAACAAGATAAGCTGCATTTTTTTCCCTCTCTTAACAAGGTATATTACTGTTTAGAGTCGCTTCTATAATGCACATAATGACTTGTTTGTACTTCACAACATGAAAAGTTACTGTAAATGGATACACGTATCATCCTTTAGAAAGTTCTTTGCCGTGCTGCAAGACAAATGAAACACTTTATTCTGTTATTGAAAAGCAAGCAGCTATGGTGAGGCAACAGATCATACAACTTGAGTGATTAGTTTCCGATACCAGCGTGTCACACTGTGTTTTATTACAAACCGTCGAGCAGCCCAGGAATGAGTAAAGATGCTGTAGGAGTGTTAGAGTTTTATGTAGGTGGCACGGCGGGGTAGCGGTTAGTTAACACTGTGGCCACGCACTCCAAGTGTCCGGGTTCGATTTCCTCCTGGGGTCTGTGTACATGGAGTTTGCATGTTCTCCCCGTGCTTGGTGGGTTTCCTCCAGGTTCTCCAGTTTCCTTCCAAAGACATGCAGATTAGACTCCCAAATTGCCCGTAGTGTGTGAATGAGTGTGAACGAGCAAGTGTAAGTCTCCAGGCCCCCTGTAACCATGTATGCAGGATAAAACGGTATACGCAACATTTTTATGCTTATTGTAAAATACATCCTGATCTTAAATTTGATCAAATGTTGTAATATTATTGTTATACTAGTGATCACCATAAAAATAAAAAAAAATTTCTACAACCAGCAAGAAGGTTATACATTTCCAACCCCTGACTCCTGGTGAGACACTGATGGACACTTGAGCAAGGTCATTTACCCCTTATCTGCTCATTCCTGTGCTTGGACTATACACTGTTTATAACTAATAGATCTGAACGAAAGGAAAACTATGATAAAGGTCCAATAGGTGTTATTTTATGTACACTGGATGTAGACTACAATAAATTTGTTGCAACACTGTAATCCCCGATCCTGCCTTTAACCTGTTAATGGTTTAAAGCTACAGTTCTTGTACATAGATTCTTCTTGTGGCTACTTCTATAGCATTCCCAACTGTGAGATCAGAGCCCAAGCCTTAAAGCACTTACAGTAAAAGACAGAGAGAGAGAGAGAGAGAGAGAGAGAGAGACAGAGAGAGAGAGAGAGCGAGAGATGCTAATGCTAATAACACAAAAAGTGGAATTTCTATCATATTGTGTTGTAATTAAACAGAACCGGGATGGTCACCGATATCATCATTCCACATATTTACTCTGACGCATGGGCTTCAAAAAGAGGATGAATGTTCAGTGTAAACCACAGAGTCTATGTTACTTGATGTTCATAAAACAATGCTTCATGAGGGCTAGCATGTTTCTGCTGTTCTATACAAAATTATACAATTTATATGGATTAAAACTTACATGTCTACTTATGTACTGCCACAAAAATAATAAAGTATTAAATATTTTCAAATGGGCTATTTTTTACCTTTTTCTTTACCAGCTTTTCAACTGTACAAAATAAATAATGTTCACAGTTTGGACATGGTTGGTGGCTTCGTGGGTAGCACTGCTGCCTTGCATCTCCAGGATCTGGGTTTGATTTGGAGTTTTCATGTTCGTCCATGCTTGGTGGGTTTCCTCCCACGGTCCAAAGACATGCAGATTAGGCTAATTGGCATTTCCAAATTATTTCCGTATGCTGGATTGGCACCATGTCCAGGGTGTACCCTGCCTCATGCCCGAGGTTCTTGAGATGGGCTTCAGACCCCCTGCGACTGTTAAACAGGAAAAATCGGAATAGACAATGAGTGAGTGAGTTTAGAAATGCACCCAATGCTGCATTGGCCAGACTGGTATGCGCTGACAGGAAGGTTAATGTGGCCCAAAGAACCACTGTTTACAACCATGCATGCAAGATTGCATACCATGTCAAACCTTAAGGCAGATTAAGGCTACAGTAGCATGAGATCATATTAGTTTTAATTCCTGTCAGCAAAGAACATAAATATAAGGTTACAGCAGACAGAGGATTATCTAAAGATCTAAAGTTGTTGGTGGTATTTTGTCTGTTCCTTTCAAAGGGTTGCATACAAGTTGACACAGGTTTTTATGCCGGATGCTGTTCCTGATGCAACCCTCCCAGTTTATACAGGATTAGGAGTAGCAAGGCATCCTGGGGTTTGGACATTGATTGGGAATCGAACGCGGGCCATCCACATGGCAAGCCAAACACCTACCACTGAGCCACCAATGGCACTTACAGTACCTAAAGAGCTGAAGACTGGAAGAAAAAGAAAATAAACTAAATGTTTGTCCAAACTTCGACTGTCCAGGTTCGATAAAGAGGACACAAAAAAACATGGTATCTTCAAAACCATATTATCTGGATGAAAAGAAAATGTAGAAATCTGTAACCTGTGCCAAGGTTCTGGTCTGTGTTTACGTCTGCGTTTATATCGGCCACCTGTAGACTTTTTGTAGAGACATTCCTTCAATCCAGAATCATCTTGGTGTATTTGGACAGAACACCATGAAGGAATCCCGTAAGCCCCTGGCATAGCTGATGCTTTTACAGTGAGGAAAAAAAAAATTTTTTTTTAAACATGTTCTGAAAAATTTGGATAGAAAATATAGTAAAAGTAGAATACATTTTGTTAGCACTTTTCCAAGATGGATTGGTTTATTAGCAGTCAAGAGAATAAAGTAGGGCCCAGAATTGATGACTTCGGCATAATGTACTGTACTGCACATGCACACACAAATATATTTATATTATTTGTAATAATAATATAAGCTAGTATGAGAATAACTGCATGTCTTTCAAGCATGTATACATCATGGTCGATATCCATAAACATTTTACTCTATATAAAATTTGTTCTCTTTCTTTTTATTTCAGATGCAAGAGTTTTAAACTCTTACCGGTACTATGTAGGTACTATAGGTGATGGACAGTCCTGAAAAACTTATAAGATTTGCTTTTCCAATAATATTTAAACTTATTTCACTTTAGAATATCTGCTAACTTCTGGGATTGAGGGTTGAATTACAAAGAGTTAAATTGAAAGATAGGAGCCAGAGCAATCCCTTGTACAATCACTTGTTTCACTCACACCTTGATCAGGGAGGGATTTCGAAGAAGTGATACATACAGCTGGAGAGTCGCTTCTAAACATTATTAATTCCTCACTATATTTAGGTCATGTCTCTAAATCTTTCAAGTTTGCAGTTATTAAGCCTCTTCTTAAAAAATCTAATGTAGACCTGAATTACAGACTGATTTCAAACCTTCCGTTTATATCTAATATATTAGAAAAGGTGGTGTCAGCTCAAAAATGCGCCTTTTTACAGGAAAACAATATCCTCGAAGAATTTCAGTCAGGTTTCAGGGCTCATCATAGTACAGAAACTGCACTAGTTATCTAGTACTATTAATTTCTAGTAAGATTCTAATCTTGCTTGATCTTAGTGCTGCACTCGACATTATAGTTCATAATATTTTCATAGATCACTTACAAAATCACATCGTTATTTAGGGACAGGCATTAAAATGGTTTACATCCTACTTGTCTGTTCGATACCATTTTGTAGATCTGAAGGGAGAACTGTCTGGTGTAATGCCAGTAAAATGTGGAGTCCCACAAGGTTCAGTTTTAGGACCTCTGCTGTTCTTCATATACATGCTTCCCTTGGATAACATCTTTAGATTGTTATGCTGATGATACCCAGTTATACATCAACAAAACCAGACAAAATACCCAAGTTGTTTAAGGTGACATAATGTTAGAATTTTTTGATCTGATGTGTTTTCTTGCTGACTGATTTTGAACATGGTAGCTACTCTCACCTCATTCCAGTACTGCAGACTGTACAGACCTACTTTCACCCATGCTGGCAACAGACAGTTAGTGTGATTAATTATTGTTAGAACACCTGGGACACAGAGAGGTGCATAAAAGTAAAAAAAAAAAAGAGAAAATAATAATTAAAAAAAACAATAAAAGTCCCATTGATGGTATGCTCTATATCGCCACTCGTGGAATTCTTCTCATCCTGTCGTATAATAGTTATTAAGGAGGTGATTAGTTTGGTGGACCTGACCTAAGCTAACATCTATCTAACTGACGTCTGCTGGCTAACACAGATTTAGTGTCCTAGCTCTGTGTAGATGGGCAGGAACGTGAGTAAGGAAATAATAATGATTTTAATCTTGTTGTAATTCACCTCCTTAAACACTTTAATCCTGACAGCTGCATCTTCATATCGAATTGCAGAAAAGTTCATAACTTCATACTTCAGCCTGCTGTATAATAACACGCTTATTATGATTAACGATCAGTACACAAAGGTTTAGGGATCTCTTCCCACGCTGCTATGGTGGAACATGACTCTTCGCAGTGCTGCACTGTCACATTCATTCATCTCACAAATGCCACCAGTTAGAGCTTCAGCAAACATATTCGACGTTACACCACATAAACATTGCATGCGCATGTGCTTACATCATCATCCTTGAAGCATCAATAAAATCCGCCCTTCAGCTGTAGCAGCTTCAGGATCAAAGTCATCCATCTGACTGGAACACACACACACACACACACACACACACACACACACAAGGCACGCAATTCCATTAGATTTGTCGCCTCTGACTATCTTGAGTTTCACTGTCACAATGAAAAATAGGACCTTCTGTGAAGCAAACGATTGTGGATAGTGCCCTTTAAGCAGGACATTTAAAATCATAGGCCAGGCACAGGAACGAGCCGAAATATAGAGAGATAGATACTCGGTGGCCACTTTATTAGGAACATGTGAAAGAAGTGCAATGAATCAGATACTTGGCAAGAGCTTCAGCAACATTGGAATGATCGCAAAAATGATGAGATCTCAGTGACTTTTACAATGGCAGGGTTGCTGGTGCTACACAGGGTAGGAGGAGGAGGAGTATTACAAAATCTGTTAATCTCCTGGGATTTATGCACACAATAGAGTTAGCACAAAATGGTTAAAAAAAAAAACTGAGAATAAAAACCATGAGAAGGTTTGTGGGTGAAAAACACCTTGTTGGTCCAAAAGATTAGAAGAGAATGGGTAGTCTGGCTTGAACAATCTTACACTCTTAACAACCGTGATGAGCAGAAAAGCTTTACTGAAAAAATGACACCAAAACTGGATAGCTGAAGATTACAAAGATCAGACATTCTCTCTCTCTCTCTCTCTCTAATATATATATGTATATATATAATTTAATACCCTTGGTCCTGAGCTGCGAGTCACGAATCCACCGCCATCTTCATTTCTTCATCAGAAGTGAGTCCATTCTCGTAGGGCTGCTTTCAAGGAATCAAACAGTTGAAAGTCTGATGGAGCGAGATCAGGACTATAGGGAGGACGCTCTAACAGAGTGTCGACAGTGTGGGCAGAAGCGTGCGGACGGTCATCATCATGCGAGTTCATGACATAACAGTCCTCTGCATTTAATAGGACGTTTAGGCTTCAGCTCAGCGTCTCACCGTAACGAGCACTGATGATTGTTGAACCTTTTGTCCTGATAATGTTCCAATACTTCTGGCCCTTGTAAGCACTGATGAATTTTGCAGCTCATAGTCGCCTTTTGAACTTTTTCTCAGTCTGTGATTACGGATGTTTCTGATGCCGTTTATTTTCAGACTCATAGTGAGGAATCCGTCTCTCATCACCAGTAATGTTTCTGCAAAAAAAGTAAAAATCATACAATGTTTACAACTAAAGTTTCTATATTTCTATAGGTTGTTTTCTATATTTTATCTTATATAATTTCCACCTTCCCTATATTCTTATATATTTTATATATTACATTTTTTTATTTACTTTTATAGCTATATTTCCATAGCTAGAGTTTCCTTATTGAATTTTTTACTTTATTTCATAACTTTTTATACTGACTGTTTATTCTCTTTAGTGTCTCTTAAGGTCACTGTGTATGTGACAAATAAAATTTGAATTTTTTATTTGAAATTTGAATTCTTTTTGAGGAACTTTCAACTGCCTTAGAGTATCAGTTCAAATTATGTTTGCAAATGCTTCTGTTTATGCTCTTCTCCGAGTTGTTTCACCAGCAAATTTTTTTTAAAGAAATCACTGCATGCTGCTCTTCTTTTGTGCACATCACAAATGGGGCATCCATTTTCGCTCACACTATGGTTACAAATGAACTGACGTAACACACTCACACCTGCACAGCAGTGACCGGGGAGACAGTAGCCTTGAATGCAAAGCGCTGATAAGACGGTGCCGCCAATAGAAGAGTGCATATCATTTTGACTCTTCTTTGTACTTATAAGGTCATAACATGATATCTAGCTATTGGGATTGAGCTTTTAGCTAGGCTGCAACATCAGGGAAATCATCATGCTACGTGTTATGTGAGCGAATAGGAATAATAATAAAGCTGATCTCACTCAGCCTTAGCTAAAATGTGTCTATGCTCCTCGGCTGCTTGGTGAAAGAGGCAACTAATTTAATGTTGTGAATATGTGAATGTGAAGGAGCGCAATGATGAAGCAAATAACATTCTTGCATCAATAAGAGGAAATGAGAAAGATAAAAAAAAAAAACATTATGTGAATTTTTTTCACGGAACAAATGAAAGTTTCTATTGACAACTGAGATGAGAATGCTGGAGGCATGGCAATTCAGTCTGTGTGTGTGTGTGTGTGTGTGTGTGTGTGTGTGTGTGTGTGTGTGTGTGTGTGTGTGTGTGTGTGTGTGTGTGTGTGTGTGTGTGTGTGTGTGTGTGTGTGTGTGTGTGTGTGTGTGCATGTTTGCTCATGGCAGGGAGACGATAAACGGGCCAAGCTTCTCGGCCTCCCACACATTTTCAGATGTTTGACTGTGCAAGTCCTCGAGAGGGCCGTGCGTCACTCGGTTCAACCTACACACACCTGCACTCAAAAACACACACATGGTTTGTGGACTGGTGAGCTTTGAGCTTCACCTCGACAGCTTAGGCTGTCTGCATTATTTAATGCGTCTGCTGCTCAGTAGGAAGGCTGCTACCCGGGACGTGCTGAGATGTCTTCGCTCCCAAAAAGACCGCATGGAGAGGCAGATACACACAACACACATGTAAAAGCGAGAGAGCAACACACACAGGTCTGTGGGTTATATAGTCTTCCCTATGGATGGATACACACAGGCTTGTGTTAATGGACACACGCACATATACACATGCATGCAGGGGGAAAAAGCAGGGGGAAAAAAACACATGACAAGAAAATGTTAAAAGTGCAGAGATGCTGCCCTCTTCTGGTCAAACAAAAAAAATCATTACTCTGAATGCACCATTAAACTGACTGATCATGTTAAAATATAACATCTGCAATGTGTTTCAGATAGAAAGAGCATTACATACCTGATCGAAACAGATGATTTCAAGAACTAAATGTCCATATGTTCTATAGCTTCTATATTTAGGTTTTGTGTTTTTCAGGCATGGTGCACGTACACAGCCGATACACATCCTATTACCCCCCAAAAAAAAAAAAAAAAAAAAAAAAAAAAAAAAAACTTGTGCTATAATTAAACGCTATGTTAAGTATGGAATAAAACATGATGGGGGAAAAAGGTTATAAGAAACTAATCAGCATCATTGCGGTGTGATGGAGCCCAGGATAAAACAATACATTTCTATACTATTTCCCTTTAACAGCACGTTTCCTCACTTTCAATAAAAAGATAAAGTATTACTGGGGAACCCAAAAGTGGTTAGTGAAATCCTCCATCTTTAAAGGAGGTGTTATTGGAAATGTTTATATCTGTACACTTGAACTGGAGACTCCTTCCCTGGAAAGATTGATTGCAGAAGGATTGATTTAAGTTTAGGATTACACTGTGTGGAGTGTCGACGATCTGTTACTATAGACATGACAATGTTTTAGAACAAGTACATTAATATGAATATGAAATTTGGTTTACACCTGGAGCTACAGTAGCAGTTTGAACACACCTTCTTAGTCAATGTTTGTTTTGTTTAGTGGTTTATTTTCTACATTCTAGAACAATACTGGAAATGAAACATATGACATATTTGATATATGATTACGTAACAAAAATAACAGCAATCGGCAGTCAGTTGTTATTTTAACACACAAAGGTCTGGAACAGTTCTGGCAAGAACAGTATTGTCTCATGAAACTGTCTCTCATGAAGACCTTCCCAGGAAAGCAAGACCAAAACGTTACCTCTGCTGCAGAGGAGAAGTTCATTTAGAGTCACCGGTTACCTCAGAAATCGCCGATTAACAAACAGCACCTCAGATTAGAGCCTTTATGAAGGCTTTACAGAGCGTAAGTAGCAGATACATCTCAATATCGACTGTTCAGATAAGGTTATTGCATAGTTTGGATTCCTTCAACAGAGAGTCAATTGAAAACGTTTTTAACATAAACGGCCTTACCACACTTGTTGAGCAACATGCATGATGAATCTGTGTCTACATTATTATATTTATTTATAAAGAGTCAAGAGCTTAATTAAAGTATTAGTAAAGTGTTTTATCAGTTCTTTATATTAGAAATAACAAAAATATCATTAATGAGTTGCCATTTAAGGAGTTCCACCTACATAATGCAATGTGTACCAGTGCAAACTAACTAAAAAGTCGGTAGTTGGATATAGCAATGTATGGATTAATATCATAATATTGTGTTAAAGTTACATACACTATATGGACAAAAGTATTTGGCCAAACCTGTTAATTATTGAGTTCAGGTGTTTCAATCAGGCGCCTAATCCCCAGTGAAGGACAATCTTAATGTTTTAGCAATATACCAAGACACCAAGTTTGGGGAAGGCCCTATTCTATTCCAAGATGACAGTGCACAAAGCAAGGACTATAAAGACATGGTTTGATGAGTTCGGAGTGGAAGAACTTGACTGGCCCTAATACAGAGCCCTGAGCTCTACCTCATCGTGCACTTTTGGGATGAACTGGATGGGAGAATGCAAGCCAGGCCATCTCGTAGAACATCATAAATGCTCTACAAAGTGAATGGACACCAATTGTCACAGAAACATTCCAAAGCTGTTATAGCTGCAAAAGTGGGACCAACTCCATATTGAAGTGTATGTATTTGGATACAATGTCATTGCATGGTATGGTTTGTCCATATAGTGATGTGTATACCTAATAAACTGGCAACTCAATCTTCTTCTTAAAAAAAACAACAGCTTTTGTTAAACAAAGGAAATATAATACTGATTCCGAAAGCTTCAGAATTTCAAAAGATATAGAATATCATAGTCATAGTTTTAGTATTTTTAGTAAAAAAAAAAAAAAGATTATATTGCTTTGGATTGAAGGACAAGGAGACCGTAGGTCACTCTGTTCGCTTCAGGCTCTTTGCAGTACCTGGAGAAACTGACTCCAAACCTTTACGATCTGCTCTCGAGGATCAAAAAGGTTGCCAACGTTACGTGGTTCATTTAACCCAGAGTCCAGGATCTGGGGGTTAGTACAGGACTCGGCAAGCCTACACAGAGAGTGACACAGAGAGAAACGAAAACAAGAGTTACCTTTTACTGATGAGTTTGAATCTAAACACCAAAGAATTTTTATCAAGAGAAAAGTTGACAGCTACAGCTTGATCATTATTGCTGTTGCTATACAGTAGTAGGGCCCAAAAGAACAGTTTATGAATTATTTATCAGCTGTGGGAAATTTATGAGAATGTAAAATAAACTCTACCTGAGTATGTTGTTCAGATGCTTCATTTTATGAAAAATGTAATAAAGTATATTGAATGCTAACACATCCTTAATTCAGTTCTTTCATCATTATCAACATTGCCTCTTTGATTTACAGTACATTAACCATGGATAAAAAAAATAATATCCTGATACTGGTTGTGTTTTCTTAAACCATTTTGTTAACTCAGACTTCTGGTCCGGACTGTGCTGTCCATATCTTTTGTATTGTTAATGTACTGTAATCATATTAACTGCTATGTTAGTTACCGGCACACTGGGGATTATGTGACATGAGAAAGATATAATAAGAATGAAACAGACCATTTTGTCACCGAGGACAAAAATCTTAGAGACCCTGTGTTTTCTTTCTTGTTTTTTTATCTTTCTTTTTTTATGGAAACTTTGTGATACATGTTTATTTCATGACTTCATCATTAAGTCAGTTAAAAATAAAAAATAAAAAAAATAAAAAACCTAATCTGATTTCCAAACATTGATATTCCAGCACCGATTTTTAATCTTCCAGGAAAATATCTGTAGGCTAGAAAAGAAAGCAGCACATTTCAGACAAAAACAGTGAGACAGAGCGCTTCAGGGATTTGCCTGCATGAGAAAATAAGCAGAGGGAACAAAAAAAAACAAAAAAAAAATTTGTGACAAAAACTGTGGCTAGTCCTTAGATATATATATATATATATATATACAAATCGTATCTGAGACTATATTTTAAGAAAAGTCTCGTCACACACTTATTTACTTTGTTTCATTAATTACTATTTACTGCTTTTTATAGTATTTTATTAAATGCATAATTTTTTTTGAAGACATCCTTTCTCAGCTGCAGTTACCTGTATCTGTATCTGTCTAAGACATTTGCACAGTACTGTAAGTATAATTGATGTTCTTGAACGTATTCTGTACTTTACTGCACAGTCCAATTCTTTTTTTTTCACAGCTTGTAAGAAGGTAGGGTCAGAGTTGAGTGTCAGCCATGATATTGCACCCCAGAGGAGAGAGGATTAAGAACCTTTCTCAAGAGACCAACAGTGGTGAAGCTGGGGCTTGAACTACCATCCTACTTATCAGTAACCCAAAGCTTCAGTACATTGAGCCACCACTGACCATTTTTGTAATGAAACATCTTCCGATTCTTAGCTAGGGTACATCATCAGCCATGTATCCTGAGGTCATTGGGTGTTTCGGATCTTTCCAACATCAAACATCCTAACTCAGGCATCCAAGCAAGGGCTCTCAGCTTGTACACTAGCATCACAAATCCACAGATCCCCTTTATTAATTCAGACCCCCTTGCAAACTGTTCTTCTGGAGCTGGCTTCTCTCCTTCTCTCATCTGTGATGCCAAGTGCTATGTGAGCTCGACAAAGGGAGCGGCCTATGACGCCTCTGCACCCAACCTCGACAGGTAAGCACCTAGCGGTTCGCCCTTCTTTGTGGCGTTCCTCAACAAGGCTCTGATATTTTCCCTTCTTCCAGTTTAAAGCCTTTTCATTTGACATTCTCGTCAAATCTCTACCACTCTGCGGTTTTGCAGGCCTGGGGCGAACTGATCCCTCTGTTCACATCATATGTTATAGTCAATATAAACAGACTACCACTTGGCCCGTTGGTAGACTTCTCAACTACCATCCACAAAGTCTGATTGATTTGATTCCCGGCCAATGCCTCGAGCCCAACCACTAGAAGCAGGGTTTCCTTACTGTCAGTACTATGCTATGGCAACCCTTTAAATGGAACAGCAACATCATGAATCCACAAATGACCCAAATTACTACAGAAACATTATTAGAATGACCAGATTAATACAAAGCTTTGAGACCCACACTGTGACCAGTACAGTAAGTTTCAGGAATTCAAGTTGCTGCTGCTGTGGTATAAATGTATGCAGTCTACTTACGCAATGATTTCACAACTGTAATGTGCTCATTCATGGCCATAAATTAATATAGACTCATTGTATCTTTACAGTTTCTAAAGTACTAATGAATATCCATATGTTCTTATCTGATCATTAATAATATATTAAAGATTACAACTACGGCTGCAAGCTGGATAGGTATTACATTTTTTTACACTCAAAGCTTAACATAAGGCTGAGTCTAACTAAAATGGATAAATTAAAAAAAATCCTTTGAAGGAAGACAGGATTAGATATCAGTTCTCTGGTTGATTGCTGATGGATTGAACTGAGGTAAAAGACTAGTTAAACACTTAACATTTCATTTAACTTTCATAGAAACTAAAGAAAGCTGCAAGTTGACTTTAGAATTTTTCGCCTTAAGAACTACAATTTTGCAAGAAATTTCTGGCCTACGAGCGACCGAGCCATTGCAGGTACTTCTAGTTGTGTTTACTTCCATAGTTTCCATAGTTTGTGTTTTGTGCAAGATTTAGTAAAGACAGTATAAAGGTCCCAAGAATGATATCAAGGATGGCAAAAAGAACTAAACTGGGCCACTTTTACTTTCGTTTTTAAAGCAGCTGGTACCAAGATGAATTATATATTAAGGTTAAGTAGGGTTTAATGTCTATTTATTTCCTAGTTTACTTCGTCTTTTCTAAATCATTTTCTAAATTTCTAAATCTAAATGTTTTCATTTAAATTCTAGGGTATATATTTTTGGTTGGCTGGAATAGATTATCAGCACCTACATTATTTTCAATGGGAAATAAAATTTACATTATTTTAAAACAAAACTATGATCTACTGTATTACCTGCACAGTACTCAAAGCTTTCCAAACTGCAGCTAAGGACAAAGAGAAAAGAAATATCAGAACCTGTAGAAATGCATAGTGCTTAGTTAATTTTTTTTCACTCCTGACTATTAAAAACTAAATTAACTTCTGAAAATTAAAAAAAACAAACAAACAAAAAAACAATGAACAACAGATTCAAGATTTTAAGGAAAAGTTTTGAATGTTCCATTAGAGAATAATTTGCCCACATGGCAGAAGATTTATTCATCATTTTCTTTGAATGAAAATAAATTCCACAAGTCTGGATTCTGGTATGAATGACTTCCCAGATCACTTTGTTTGTGCCTGCTTCCACGTGTAACATCATCATCATCATCATGATGGAACTATTTTTGTGCGGTAAGATTTAATGTTCTGTAATGAAAATCATGTGTGCTGCATATGATTTAAATACAACAATTTAGAGAAAAAAGTGTTATAGTGTAACATTTATCATGTTAATACAATGTAAATTGTTCATGCTTATTTTACATACAGTGCTGTGGGGGTGGCACAGTACTGTATACTTAACTAATAATTTAAATTCAGGATTGAATATAATTCAATTGTATAAAGTTTTAATGAGAAACTAAATATTTCTATGTAACATAAAATTGTTATGGACAAAATTGTTGTTACCCTTCGGTCAATGAAAGAAAAACTCACAATGGTCACAGAAATAACTTTAATCTGACAAAAGTAATAATAAATAAGAATTCTATGAATGTTAACCAATGAAAGTCAGACATTGCTTTTCAACCATGCTTCAACGGAATTATAAAAAAAAATGAACTCATGGAACAGGCCTGGACAAAAATGATGGTACCCCTAACTTAATAGTTTGTTGCACAACCTTTTGAGGCAATCACTGCAATCAAACGATTCCTGTAACTGTCAATGAGACTTCTGCACCTCTCTGCAGGTATTTTGGCCCACTCCTCATGAGCAAGCTGCTCCAGTTGTTTCCGGTTTGAAGGGCGCCTTTTCCAGACAGCATGTTTCAACTCCTTCCAAAGATGCTCAATAGGATTGAGGTCAGGGCTCATAGAAGGCCACTTTAGAATAGTCCAATGTTTTCCTCTTAGCCATTCTTGGGTGTTTTTAGCTGTGTGTTTTGGGTCATTGTCCTGCTGCAAGACCCATGACCTGCGACTGAGACCCAGCTTTCTGACACTGGCCAGCACATTTCTCTCTAGAATCCCTTGATAGTCTTGAGATTTCATTGTATCCTGCACAGATTCAAGACACCCTGTGCCAGATGCAGCAAAGCAGCCCCAGAACATAACAGAGCCTCCTCCATGTTTCACAGTAGCGACAGTGTTCTTTTCTTGATATGCTTCATTTTTCCATCTGTGAACATAGAGCTGATTTGCCTTGGCCAAAAGTTAAATTTTTGTCTCATCTGTCCATAGGACATTCTCCCAGAAGCTTTGTGGCTTGTCAACATGTAGTTTGGCATATTCCAGTCTGGCTTTTTTATGATTTGTTTTCAACAATGGTGTCCTCCTTGGTCGTCTCCCATGTAGTCCACTTTGGCTCAAACAACGACAGATGGTGCGATCTGACACTGATGTTCCTTGAGCATGACGTTCACCTTGGATCTCTTTAGAAGTCTTTCTGGGCTCTTTTGTTACCATTCGGATTATCCGTCTCTTTGATTTGTCATCAATTTTCCTCCTGCGCCCACGTCCAGGGAGGTTGGCTACAGTCCCATGGATCTTAAATTTCTGAATAATATGTGCAACTGTAGTCACAGGAACATCTAGCTGCTTGGAAATGGTCTTATAGCCTTTACCTTTTAACATGCTTGTCTATAATTTTCTTTCGAATCTCCTGAGACAACTCTTTCCTTCGCTTCCTCTGGTCCATGTTGAGTGTGGTACATACCATGTCACCAAACAGCACAGTGACTACCTGGAGCCCTATATATAGGCCCACTGACTGATTACAAGATTGTAGACACCTGTGATGCTAATTAGTGGACACACCTTGAATTAACATGTCCCTTTGGTCACATTATTTCAGTATTTTCTAGGGGTACCATCATTTTTGTCCAGGCCTGTTCCATGAGTTTATTTTTTTAAAATAATTCCGTTGAAGCATGGTTGAAAAGCAATGTCTGACTTTCATTGGTTAACATTCATAGAATTTTTTTAAATTATTACTTTTGTCAGATTAAAGTTATGTATGTGACCATTGTGAGTTTTTCTTTCATTGACCGAAGGGTACCAACAATTTTGTCCACGTGTGTACACACATGTTTTCTTAAATCTAACAAACCAGGGAAACAGGGAAGTCGAATAGCTTAAAGAGATAAGCTGGGAAAGAATTCATAATTTCTGATTAAGCCTTGAACTCCACTTCACTGTTGGTTTCCACTTCCAGCTGAGAAACATTCTACATTTTTCGTTTTGTGTTTTCTTCCTTTTTTTTTCTCTCCAATAAGCTTTTGCTAAGCTTTATCCCACTCTATGAGGTGAATAACTGAAACAGCAAAGTTAGAAACCAGTGTGATACAGTAGGTTGCAGTGTATGAGTGTAATGTTTTTTTTTTTTTTTCATTCTGTTCCCTGTTCCAGGACATGTCCTTTTAGCCTGCATAAATGTAGGACTCAAGACACTGAAACGGGAGTTTATGAGGCAGGAGATGTGCCTCACCTTGAAAAGGCTTCATCCAGACCATCATTTACCTCCTGTAGAAAGTGAAAGAAATGCGGATGCATTTTTAGATGCAGCCATTTTAGGTGCAAAGTAATGAGTGTGTGCACAGTGGGCACAGTGGGATGTTCTTACCCAAATGATGTGGTTTTCAGTTTTTTTTGGCATCTCCAGATGGTTCTCCAGATTTTCACTGTTTTCTACCTGAGCCTTGGGGCAATCGTCAAAGTCCAACAGGTTCTCTTTAACTGCATCTAAAGAAAGTAGATCTTAAAGTAACAAAACATAATTCCTCACACAAAGGCATGCACTTTGTGTCCTAAATTGAATCTTTTGAATTCACTTTGTAAGCCTGAAGATGGAAAAATGCATTTCTTATAACATTTCAGCATAATAAAGAATAGCATAATCTCCAACGAAGTACTTAATAAATTACTCTATCCATCTGTTATTGTAGAACTTATGTAATTGTCTACATCAGATAAAGAGCAATACAGATCTTAGGAAAACTGTTCATTAGGAAGTCCATTGTTAGTGCTTCTATGGATTTTTTATATTAAAAAATGGTTTGCATGTTATCCACGTGCTTGGTGGGTTTTCTTCAGGTACTCCTGTTTCCTTCCACGGTCATGCATATTAGGCTAATTCTGTGTATTTATCCATCTTGCAATGGTAGGACCTCTGGTCAATGGACGTTCACACATGCACATTCACACACTACGGGCAATTTGGGAACAATTAGGCCTGGATTGGAACCCTGTCTTGGGTGTCACCCCACTGTGTGCACAAAGTCTCCTAAGATAGCCTTCCGGCTTTCCCTGTAAAGTATACGCTGTATAAAAAATGAAAGCGATTATGATTTGATTTATTTTTATAAGTAGTGTGTGTTGGTACCATTTCCATTCAGGCTAAGCAGCGAGACTGATACATCAGGTTGAGGGTTATGACTTGGCTCTGCAACCAAGCCTGGCTTCTCGTCCTTATCTGCAAATAATGAAGAAGAGGTGGTTGATCTAACATTTTTTCAAAACTTTAAATGACTTGATGTGGACAGTTTATCTCTTAGTAATGAAGCATGATGCTTAACCTTCTCGGTCGAGCTGCCAGGACTCGAAGGCCAGGTTGAAGGCTTGAGCAACAGTGAGTGTCACAGCCTGTGCCTTAGAAAATAAAAATGTATTTTAAAAGATAACAATAATAATGTTAGTTACAGTAGATCACATCATCATTTGCATTATTACAAAAATGTTTTAACCTGAAACTGTTGCAAAAATAGAAAATGCTACAAGATTCCAAATTATTGAATTATGTGTCCATACATTTTTTTTCTTCAACAACATAAATATAGCAGAGTTTATTGTGAATTTACACTCATCACCTGATTTGAATTGATTAACCCTTTAACGTTCTTCTCAACCTTTTGGTAGAGCACATTTTGAGTCACTAAATCTTACTTGAAAATGTGTCGAACCTAACCTGATTGAGCTATCTCTACCACTCATTTGAGGTATGCTATGCTAAAAAAAAAAAAAAAAATCTACTTGAGGTTTCTGTGTCTTTAAAGAGCATGCCTTTTCAATTGATTCCTAGAAAAATGATAATCTAATGCCTATAAACATTTGTGATGTTTTCATTTGTATATGTAAAGGTATTCATAGTTTGACCATGAAGTAACATCTCAACCATTTGGACGAGATCTATAAACAGTCTTTTTAAAAAACAAATAAACAAACAAGCAAACCAACAAAAACTAATTTGATTGTTCCTATTATTGCCTATTATTATAAAACTGTTTTTAAGGTGTACTGGATGACTCTTCCTGATTTGTTATTTGATTTATTATGCATAATTTGCACTGAGGTTGTTCTTTTTGTTTACAGTCTGGCTTATGCAATGAAGTAAAAAAAAAAAAATTCAAATAAGGCCAACAAAGCTGCAACTATTACTTGGTAAAAGAGAGTCCTGCATATTTCCCATTTTCATTCTCTACATTATGATCTTGGCTCTCACTAAGGTGGTGTCTGTGGTGATGTATTGGTTTAAAAAAAGAACAAAAAAAAAAATCCCACACAATTATATAAAAAGATACTCACCACTTTCTTCTTGGCACAGAGGAACGCGTGGCATTCCAGTGTCTCATTTTGCTGGTTCTGAGCGATGTAGGCAAACACTTTGTTGTGCGTTTTGTCCGCAGTGCAATACGACATTCTGGAGGGAGATGATGAAAAGGTCATTAATACTAAATAATGTTGCGGTACAAGTTTAGCCTGTATAGGAGCAATTACAGATATTATGGTTCGTTATGCATTGTGTGTGCAAGCGGGAATAGTCGCTGTGAGACTTCTTTGATGATGATTGGTGTGTTTTGGTGTCTGCCTCATAATGATGATGTAAAACATATCGTTTTTATGATATTTTGCATATTTTCCAGCCTCAACATTTTTCTTTTGATTATATTTTTTTTTCCAAAAATGAAATTAACAAAGCATTGTAAGTTCAGTCCTAATTTTCATAAAATTTCTGTATTCCATAGTAAGTCTATTTTGCTGTACATATAGAATCAGAGACATTCACCTGTATATAGAGATGCACTCTAGTTGCTGATTCGATATACGGTCATAAATGAGCATTTCCTGAGGAGAGACTGTAAGTGAAACTTTAAGGAGCTTCTTGCCACCAGCTTTAGCCTAGAAATTAACCGAATTACATCCAAAAAGGAGGATTAGTACAAACATGCATGCAAGAAAGATTACTTGTGACATCATACCAAATTATCTCAATAAAATGATCTTGACCAGTTTCTATACCGGCCCGTGCTAGAACTGTGTTCTCCATGTCAGATTACACAGTGAAGATCTTTAGGTAAGCCAATATCAGGTCGTATGGATGTGAAGATCGTATGGAAGCTCACCGTTGCAGCGATCCTTCTGATGGCAGCAGCTGACACATCTTCACCTTTGGGCTGGTCAACAAGAGTCATTCCCATGTACCTGAGGTTAAAGGTCATGCCATCCACAAGGGTCTCCCTCGTGTCTGTCCAGTTCTCAGGAAGCTCTGGCAAAATGGTATGAGGTAAAAAAAATTCTATAAACCAGAGTTTAAGATTTAAAAATATAAATACAATACAAAATTGTGTTCAAGGGTTTAGGTTTACATATGAATCAGGCAGACGTGGTAAAGTTCTTCGAACGTATTTGAAGAAAGCTAAACAGCATTCCTGGAAAATATGCTATCACCTTGCTTCTTTGCTTTTTACCCTACAGCCATATCGCAAAGCTCAGGCTTATAATAGCGCATGATAAAGACAAACATCTGCGAAGGTCAGGGCTCGTATTTACAGTACTAAGCGTTTCAGGATAGGAAATCACTCCCAAGATACGTTAGGACCAAAATGGAATACTATTTGTGGCAGATTGTGAGCATTTCATATGATGTCTCCACACTGCTTGACTGCTACTTTATGTTTTTTTAGTAACAGGGAAGATGCAGATCTGAAACAGTAATTTGGGTTTGTCACAGTCGACCGTTTCAGAAATGATAAATCAAACTTTGCTTTTTCAGTTCCGCAGATTATGCAGCGCGAAATCAACAACAAAAGAAGCTGCATACATCCACATCACTAATTCACACACAGAGTGGCCCAAATTATATATATATATATATATATATATATATATATATATATATATATATATATATATATATATATATATATAAATATATATATATACAGTGTACACTATATTGTCAAAAGTATTCTCTTCACTCGCAACTGGATAGAATACCTTTGTAATGAATTAGAGTGGACACTGCGAGCCAGGCCTTCTCGTCCAACATCAGTGTCTGACCTCACAAATGCACTTCTGAAAGCATGGTCAGAAATATCCATAAACACACTCCTGAACCTTGTGGAAAGCCTTCCCAAAAGAGTTGAAGCTGTTATAGCTGCAAAGGGGGCGGGGCCAACATCATATTATTAGACCCTAAGAACTATATGTTACTCAAGTTTATATGCAGGCAATATACTGCATAAAGAGTCAGCCAAGAAAATGTATACACACTTCATGCTTCATATTAATATAATATTAATAATATTATCATATTATCACAAATATCACAATATTATAATATATATTAAAATGTACATTTAGTGTTAAAATTTTTAAACAAGTTTGACTTTTCCTGAAGTGTGTGTCATTTTTTTTTTTTTTTTGGCTTAGCCTGTATATGTGTGTGTGTGTATGTATTTTTTATATATATATATATATATATATATATATATATATATATATATATATATATAAGATTTCATTATTATTTTAAACTTCAGTCCCATCTTCTGTCCAGTGTATATGAGTGACAGTCCTACACGGCTCTGTTTCAGGGGCTTGAAACCGTTGTGATTGGCGCGGTCCGATCGTGATGACGTCACGCACCCGAGTCACGCGCCCATACGTTGCGTCCGTGGTTTCCTTTCCGCTGTGATATTGTGTGAACGTCAAGTTTATAATGCTTTATATATGCTTTTGTCAGATGTTCGGAATTCACACAATGAAAATACAACTTGTGTCCGTAAAGCTTTCACACAACCGGCGCTTCGTTTTTCCGCCGTTTAAAAAAAAACCTACAAAAACGGGGTGAAAACTACAACACCCAGTGTAACGTGCGGCCTGCTTTGCGGCTCTCGGTGTCGCAAACAGTGACGTCACGCGCATTCTTAGGAGCGATCCTACTCCTCGCTGAAAGTAAGAATAGGAAGCTTCGTAAATAACTTTTATTTCCTGCTCTGAGCTAGGAATCATTTTAGCTTGAAATTAGCTTCCAGTGCGATTCATGGGAGTGACTCTGAGACGGTGAGTGTGTAATAGAGCTGTGTTAATCTGATAAGAATGAGTTCTAAAAGGAAGCCGAACTGGAGGGAGGATGAGAGCGTGCTGCTGGCGGAGGAGGTGGTGAAGCGGAGAGACATTATTAAAGGGAAAGCTCCTACTTATACCTCTAAAGATAAGAAGAATGCATGGACGGCCATTTCTGAAAACATCAGTGCCGCCTTTCGGTTCGCCACCCGTACGCCTGAGGAGTGTGAGAAGCGCTGGTATGCAGTGTTAATGAAGTGCAGGGGTGAGATTACAGCCTACAGAGAATCCCAAGAATCAGGTGTGTACACTGTTAAATTGTGTAAAAGTGTCTGCTTCGATTTATTTGCATTTGCTGATTGCAATATTGATTACTGCATTTTTTTTTTTTTCTCGTCCCATAACCGTGCAGAAGGCGGCCCACCACCCAAACCTCTAAGCGCCCTGGCAGTGTGTGTGCAGCAGTATTTGGGGCTATGTAATGTTCCAGTCTCGCCTGTACCCAGCCATGATACCCCACTCCTCCATGTCATGAAGATAGAGGACCGGTGGGGTGTTATTACTTAATCCTACACATTTTAAACTTGCATTTCAGATTAAAAAGGATTATATATTAATGCACTGCATTTTCCCCCCCCCCAGGAAGTTTCTTGAGCCCATCATCACTCCCATTGTCCCAGTGGAGGATTCATGGACAAGACCCCACAGTCCCAGCGATGAGGAATTAACGCTGGATGAACTAAAACGGGAGAAAATTAAAATGCAGATGAAAGTGTTGAAATTGCAGGAGGAATATTACACTCTGAAAATAAAGAAACTTAATAAATAATAATGCCTAGAGTGTGACTGTGCTGGTAGACTGCTGATCAGGAGGTTCAAGCCCCAGCGCTACCAGGCTGCTACTGTTGTACCCTTGAGTATCCAATGTGCCTGCTGGCATGTAGACAGACCCTTTATTTATATATTTATATATATGCTGTATATAGTGTGTGTAATTTAAAGCTAAAAAAGTATTGTTCTTTATAGCTAAGATGAACGTTGGCAAACTGCTGGTAAAAAATACAGCCATCTCTTAATGTGCAAAATGACGTCATCCTCATCACACTCACTGTCCGGTTCATCCCGTAAAAATAACGTATTAAAGTCATATAAAAAAGTGAATTAATGCTTTAAATGTTGGAATTGCATGGGGTCATCAGCCATCGCTTATGGGAATATCTTTTGAAATTCAAGTAGGTATCATCCAGGGGGAACA